>JAOTOM010003427.1:0-155795 GCA_034440615.1 Ashinkailepas kermadecensis
ATCAGAGCATAGCAGACCTGAACGGTAATGACGATGGGTGAAAGTATTTCCTTGGTGCTTAACGTTAGGTAGGGGAATTTTCCATTTAGTACGCCACTGCGGCTGCTCAACGTGTTTTTTTCCGCAGATTGCACGATCGAGAGTAGAAAGGCCCTTCGGATAATTTTCTTTCGGGACCCATTCTTAATTTTCCGGTGCTCTGGTCGATTCGATGGAGTCTCCTTGTGGTTTTTGTGGTGAAGTCTATTTTTATAAGCCCCCTGCAGGCTATTTTTGGAACCCGGTACGATTTTTCTGGCTCTCGGTGCGTTTCTTCCGGTGCCCAAACAGGTTTCTTTTCCGGCGTCCGACGACTTCTTATTTTGTGGCTCCTTGACGCAATTTTTCCGTCCGCAAGGTGACATTCCGGGTATATATTGGTACTTGGGAAGCCAGCTGCAACTTGTGGGGCTCCGGCACGACGTTTTGGCCCCAGTGAGATTTTCAAGAGAAGCGGCGTGGATTTGTTTTTGTCTAAGTGCGATTTTTGGGGCCCCGTCGTCACTTGTTGGGATCCCTTGCGGTGGCTACGACACGTTTGTGGGGGCCCAACAAGTTTTGTGGGCTTTGGAGCTATTGTTGAGATCCCAGATTGATTTTCCGTGTCCGGCTGTTTTTCATTCACCCGGCTTCATTTGTTGGGTGATCTCAACGAGACTTTTAGAGCTCCGGTGGACCTATCAGGCCTCTGGCGTGATTTTCAGGGCCCGGGTGATAATTCTTAATACCCCAGTCTCGGCGTGATTTTCAGGAGGCCCCGGCCCGACCGTTTGTGGCCCCGTCGTGATTTTCTTGAATCCCGGCACGACTTGTTTGCGGCCCCAACGTGATTTTCAGGGCCCAGGTGCAAACTTTTGAGGCCCCAGCGTCATTATCGGGGCCCCCTGCGCTACGTTTGGGGGCCCCGCATGTGATTTTTCTGAGCCCCGGTGCGATTTTTGGTCGACCGAGTGAAATTCTTAAGGAGCATAGCGCATTTTTTTCCTAAGCTCGACGGACTCTTGGGGGCCCCACAACCTATCAGGACGGGGGGGAGGCAACTTCCCACAATTCCCCCTCCCCATTCGGTATGTCACTGTGCCATGCAATGATGCAACATAAAAATCCAGGAATAGTTCATCTGTTTCATCACACATGTGATTTCAACTCCCCAGTTATCCAGACAGTTTGAGAAAAGTCAAACATCTGCTACATGGATCAGCAAGGATGGATTGTAAGGCAACATGGATACCATGGAATTCCGGTCAGAGTAGTTATGCTACAATACATACCTTCTTCAACACACTGCTTTGGGGAAGGATGAGCTCCTGAAGTTTGGTCAGGGTTGGAGTTGGAGGTGGATGGAGCAACACTGTGAAGGACATAACATTTGGTTCAAGAGACTTGTTTCCATTAACAATACAGGGGATGAAGTAACATTTTCATTGACATCTATGGTTTTCATTGGCTTCATTGACTTCTATGGTGTCCTGAGTAAGCAGGACAATCGAGATGGGTTTCTGTTATATGCATTTTTTTTTTTTTTAAATAAGTTTCATCCGAGTTCTTGTTGGGCTGGCTTTATGAACCAGGGTCGGATTGCTAAGCAGAGCTTGTTGCGTGAACCCTGGCCCTACCACCCGATCCATTAATTCAAGTTAAACGGCAGAATTTTGACCGAAAGTTTAACGTGCCGTCAATGCACCGACACAGCCGCCCGGTATAAACAATGTTATAATGTAGCTTTTATACCCCAGTGAGAATGGTATGGATTCACTCATCAGTGAATTCGCAAACATACTGATGTATCAGTTAACACCAATGCAGGGAGCTATGTGATCAACATGGTCTGTACCCTAAAGCCCAAATATCTAAGTAACAATGCAGGGAATCTGCTGCATAACAGTTTGACCATAAATTAGCCATGATATATGGCATCATACTTCCCATGCTATTTACAATAGTGAGCTATATTTTATGTACAAACATCAGGACATTAGAAATGTTAATTAACGTTACACACATCAGTTCCTAACAAGTGTCAGCAATACATTTCCTTCATGTGCTTTAAACATGATTCAAGAAAGCACTGTCATCGATTTTAAACTTGCAAAAAGAGTGGGCCGCCTGGCATTTTGAGTGCTATTTGAGTGAATTTGCTGTCTTGTTAGTGAACTGACCACTTATTGAGATATATGTACTTTAACTTTGCCTGCTTCCATCATGAAAATTTGTCATTTTCCAATACATCAGAAATCATCAGAATAACTTCTTGTCTACAAACCGGTGTATGCATTTCTATGAATTTCTCATATTTATTAACACAAATGATGTAGATCTGATCTGCAAATTTATAACTCAGAACATGTTATCAGTACAGGATTCCATTCCTGAAAATATTGTACTTTCAAAATGTTATTGTTCTTTGTGAACCAATAAGTGCAATGCTCTCATGCAGCATGCAGATGGAGGTTCATCACGTACACCAGGTAGCACAAAAAGAGATATTATTGCAGTCTAAGGTAACCACAAGACATGTTTTACACCCATTTTTACCTCCACGAATCATTCAAAGGAGCTAGGTTTTGTCTAATTGCGTTAGGCTAGGCTTTTGTTGTAAGTTAGTAAATGAAAAAAAATCTTCAAAAACGGTTCAAGCTAGATTAGGTTACGTTATACTTTTTAAGTTCAAAACGTTTGAGAAAAAAGAAATTGGGGGGGGGGGGAGAATTTGGCATAAAAATAGTCATTTCTTGCATGGAAGTCTAGGCTAGGTTAGGTTAGCTTATGTTACATTTTTTTTAATCTGAACATTATTTTTCATCCTATATTACCCAAATCCAAGCCTCCTTTTCCACGTTATTTTTCCTCACAAATGAAAAGCGTGCATCTGCAGAGGAAATGAGCGGTTACATCATGTTCAGCACATTAACAAACACTGCATTAAAAAATAAAGTGGAAGAAGTTAGAGAGTACCATGAGCTGAAATATTACCCAAAAAGCCAGGTATTATCACAGTTTAAGGTAACCACAAGACAAGTTTTACACACATTTTACCTCCATGAAGCATACAAAGGGGTGAGGTTTGTCAGGTTAGGTTAGGCTTTTGTTGTAAGTTATAAAAAAAATCATTTGTTGGTAAATAATTTTTGTTAATGATTTTTCTACAAAAAATAATAAACGGTTCAGGCTAGCTTAGGTTAGGTTTTTTAAGTTGAAAATATTTGAGAAAATGCCTCGAAAATTTAAATTAAAAACAATTAATTTCTTGTATGGGAAGTTGAACTATGTTAGGTAAGGTTATCATACATCTTGAACATTATTTGTATGCTATATTTCCTTACTCCACACCCTTTTTTGGTGTTATTTTTTACTCCCAATTGAAAGGCATGTATTTGCAGAGGAAAGGACATTAAATGTGTGCTTTTATGCATTTTATTAATATTTTTATATTTAAATTTCCAATGCAATGTTTATGAATGTCACTAAGCTGATGGCACTACTCAGTTTCTGTGCAAATGCTTACTTTCCAGGTTGTGAGCAAAATAACATTAAAAATGGGCTTTGAGTTAGGTAACATAGCAATTAAAAGAAATACATTAAAAATTCAACATAGCCTAATGTAACCTAAGCTGACCCTGGAGGAAACAACTATAAAAACAAGATTGGAAAAATATCTAGCAATTTATTTTATTGAAATTTTACAAATGAAAAAACCAAACCCAACCTAATCTAACCAGAATTATTGTGCTTTAAGGTGGTAACAAGGCAAGTTATTACACATTTGCCTCCATAAAGCAAACAAATGGGCTATGTTTGGTGATGTTACATTAGTTTAAGTGTTTTAAGTTCGACATTTTTTGCAAAAATTGTTCCAAAATTTGAAAGAAATAGATCTTTTTTCTTTAAAAGCAGCTTATGTTAGGTTAGGTTAAATTGGGTTAGGTTAGGTTAGGTTAGATTCGGTTAGGTCAGGTCAGGTTAGGTTTGGTTAGGTTGGGTTAGGTTAGGTTAGGTTGGGTTACATTTTTTTATTGTAAAAAAAATACATTGCTTGAAATTTTTACAACTTGATGTTTTGGTTTTGTTTTTCTCCAAGGGGAGGTTAAGCTAGGTTAGGTTAGGTTATGTTGCATTTATTTTATTTAAAAAAAAATACTTTACCCTATGTCACCTAATTCAAAGCTTTTTGTTGATGTTATTTTGCTTACAACCTGAAATGTAGGCATTTGTATAGAAAATGAGTGGTCCCATCATCTGAGTCACATTCATAAACATTGCATTGAAATGATACATTCCACGAATTCATAAAACACCTTAAAACACAAATTTACCAAAATCGTGTTTATCACATTCCTAAACATTGCATGGGAAAAAATTAATCAGAAATTACCTTAAGCTGTAAATTTACCAAAAGGTGTGCCAACCCCTGGACGGAAATGCAACACTAGGTGCCCCAATCCTGGGCAGAAAGGGCACTAAGAGCAGTGGAATGAAAATTTTAATAAAAGTAAACTAAAAACAGCTCTTCTTGAAGACAAACGTGGTAGTTATGTGATATTAACATGGAAACCCTGAGCACAAATCAGAAAAAAGCATGGACTGGACTTTTTCAAGCTTACCTGCCAACTTCTTCAACTACTGTTCCTTTGGGAATTAAATATCAGCAAGCTATTTATTCACTATCTAAAATCACACCAATCCGCAGATACATCAGAAGGTGCGATACATCAGAATGTGCGAAGTACAAAAAACGAATCAGTACGACGTCACATGAGATTGGCCTCCGGATTAAACACTGCGCGCAATTGCACCACAGATGTCTTACCTCCGTCACATTTGTCACTGTAACCTCAAATTTAGACTTCAGGCGCTGGAATTTCTGTAACTGGAATTTTTTCTTTGCATGTTACGATTTTGGATGTTCTGAGGAACGCCCATCACGATGTGTGACATTTAATGCGCGCTAGTGTCTATGGATACAAATCGACGCCCCTGCTTTGGAGAAAAAAATAGAAACAAAAATTAAGCAATATATATTCTGAAAATTTTCTAAATTGAACAACCGAACCCAACTTACCCGAACCTAATGTCAGCTGCTTTTGAAGGAAAACTTCCAATTTTATTTTATTTTTGAAAATGATTGAACAATTTTTCCAAGGTAAACAACTAAACTAGCCTAACCTAGCTAAATCGGTATTATTGTGCTTTAAGGTTAAGGTCGATATTATTGTGCTTGTAAGGTGTACAAGACAAGTTTTTACACACATTTGCCTCCATATAGCAAGCAAATGGGTTAGGTTCGGTTAAGTTAGGTTAGTTTAGGCTTTTCAAGTTGGAAAACTTTAAAAAAAAAATCCAAAAACGTTTCCCCCAAAAATTGCAAATTATTTGGTAACCTTGCAGTCTAAGGTGTTCTTTTTTTCCTTTAAAACAAAGAAAAATATGCAGAATACCATGTTTATGAAGGTGACTAAGATGATTGGACCCACTTATTTTGTGTGCTTATTTTTCAGGTTGTGAGCAAAACAATGCCAAAACGGCTTTGAGTTCGGTAACATCGCATAAACATATTTTTTTTTCATGCAACAAAACCTAACCTAGCCTATCCTAACCTATCTTTTGAGAACACAAATTAAACTAAATTAAAATTTCACTTAATTTATTTTCTGAAAATTCTCAACCTTAAAAAAGAAACCTAACCGAGCCTAACCTAACCTAAGCTGATTTTGAATACAAAATTATAATTTTTGTGAACATGGTTGTAATTTTTTTTTCGGAAGCTTTTGGGTATTATTGTGTTTTAAGGTGGGAACAAGAAAAGTTGTATGGGCGCTGTATGACCAACGCAGTCAATGCGCCAGTAAACCCAAATAACCAACCAACCAACCCAGAAAGATGTAAGCTGTACTTCCACAGTGGAGGGAATTCCAGCTGTTTTGTTTGTTTTTGCACACAATTTTAAATTTTTCAGCAAAAGGTGGAGAGTCAGTCCACTATCTAATCCAAATCTGTTTCTATTCAGTACAAAATGTGCTGGTTAACATCAATGTTTCTACCTAGCATGGTGTTTTTCATTTTTTTCCCTTTAGCTTTCTTATCAGCATAAAATAGCATAGGTTATTGGGGGGCCCAAATCAACATTGGGGGGGGGCAAGATCAACATTGGTGGGGCCCCACAAAAGGATACAAATCGACGCCCCTGCATACATGCATGATGTTGCACTTATAAAAATTTAATTTCATCTGCCATTTTTGGACCACTTCACAAGCTCTTCTAAGTCTTTCTGCAGCATGTACCTAGGTGCCTAGGTACCAGGCAAATATCAAACTGATAGTGTGATGAGTGGGCTGTTGAGGTTAATTATAGTTTGTATATCCACACTCTCAATGATAACTGATTGTTGTTCACGGGACTGGATTGTATGCAAATTTGACAATGACAATTGGTTTTTGTGCACACCATTTTGAATTTTGTAGCAAAAGGTGGAGAGTCAGTCCACTATCTAACCCAAATCTGTTTTTTTAATTACAAAATGTGCTGGTTAACATCAACTACATTTTCTATGTACCCTAGCATGGTGTTTTTCTTCTTTTTTTCTTCAACTTTTTTATGAGCATAAAAATAGCATGTGTTATTGGGGGGGCCAAATCAACATTGGGGGGCCAAGATCAACACTGGTGGGGCCCTGGCCCCCACAAAAGGATACAAATCGACGCCCCTGCCATCTAGACATTAGGGGGATGTCCCCATCCTAGCCCCGCCTTCAGCGCCTAAAATATAACACAAACTATAACGTAAAATTCCCTTTATGTAAACGTCCACATGCCTGCACCTTGATCGCAAACACCCGCTTTTATAGTCAGACATGTAACGTACTCGCTTCAAAAAAGGTGGCGCAAATGACCTCTGTGGTCCGGTACGCCTGAAAAAGTCACTCCCCCATGCAGTTAAATTGAAACTTGCCTGATGCTACCAATTTCTGCAATATACGATTTAAAAACCTGTGACGTCATCATGGTTTGAATACGACTTTGGTGTACCTTTTAAAATAATGGTATTTTTGCGGCGTTTAATAATGGTGTTTTTTGCGACGTACGAGACATTGGGCTTGTCAAGGCTATTTCTGTTGTATAGCATTGGTCGTGGATGACTAAGGTTTGCTTAAAAGTCATGTGAGCCATAGCTTTCTTTTTTATTCTTTTAGGAATACCAATTATATTGCAGTGGCCATGCAGCTTCTTGCTGAGTTTTCTCTGTCATGGCATCATAAGCTGGCAGATTTGCCCACACATGGCTCTCGTTTTCCCCATATCAATATTGAATGCATGCATTGTTATTGGGCATTTAGGTAGGTACCTAGGTAAATATCAAGCTGATGGTGTGATAGGTGGGCTGCTGAAGATAATTATAGTTTGCATATCCACAATCTCAAGGATGATTGTCTGTTGTTCACTGGACAATGCAAGTTTGACAATGACTGGAAATTAAGAATGGATTTTTTTCCTGTTTAAGCTCACATGTGTGTGGTTTTGCCATTGGTGGTGTGTACAAACATCAGTATGACAATCCAATTGTTGTTTTGTGGCTTAACATTAAAAAAAAGACAATCTGGTTTAAAATGCATCATCAGCGAATCTTAACATTTTATGGCGTAAGTTTTCCTTGCACAGTGGAGGGAAATCTAGCTATTTTGTTTTTTTGCACATAATTTTGAATTGTGTAGCAAAAGTTGGATACTCAGTCCACTATCTAATCCAAATCTGTTCTTTTTCAGTACAAAATGTGCTGGTTAACATCAACTAAGTTTTCTATGTACCTAACACAGTGTTTTTCTTCTTTTTTTTCCTTTAGCTTTTTATCAGCATAAAAATAGCATGGGTTATTGGGGGGCCCAAATCAACATTGGGGGGGCCAAGATCAGCATTGGGGGGGGGCCATGGCCCCCGCAAAAGGATACAAATCGACGCCCCTGGTCGATAATAATTCCGAGATTTTTGAAGGAAGTTTGGAGGGGGATAATTTGATCGCGATAGCGGAGCGGTGTACTAGGTGGGATATGTCTGGGAAGCCGGGAAAAGAGCATAGTGACCGATTTAGTGGGGGAGATCTGTAGCCCCCAGAGGGAGCACCATGAATCAATGTGATTCATGGCGTGTTGAACAACATGGTTAGCTGTATCTGCCGGCGGGTGGGTACACCAAATAGCCAAATCATCGGCATAGATAGAATATTTTACAAGGGGATAAATTAGGAGAAGTTGTTCTAATGCGTCGTTGATCATAATGAGAAAGAGGGTTGGAGATAGGACGTTGCCATGCGGGACGCCTTGATCGCGAGTGTGGGGCCGGGAATAGATGTTGCCGTAGCGGACGACGACGGAGCGATTTCTAGAAAGTTGGCAATAAAGGTGGCCATTCTCCCCTTATACCAATTCGGTGTAATTTAATTAGAAGGGCAGAACTGTGTACTTTGCCAAACGCGGATTTTAGGTCTAAAAAGAGCGATAGTTTCGGATTTTTTTTTGGCGAAACCACGCTGTATTGAATCAATAATTTCGATTAGGTTGTCAGCGGTGCTTCGCCGTGGTCGGAAGCCGCTCTGAAAAGGGGAGACAATTTTGTTGTTTTCAAGATAGACTCTGATTCGTCCATTGACCATGCGCTCAAATATTTTGCAAGCACAACCAGTGAGAGAAATAGAGCGATAGCTGGAGGGGAGGTGTCGATGTTTAGAAGGCTTAAGGATAGGGATGATAGTGCTAGTAGACCAAGAGGGTGGGAAAGTGCCGTCAGTCCATAGTTGATTTAGTGCCGAGAGGAGGTTGTCTTTACTGGAGTCAGAGATCTTGACACCACTCCGCCGGTCAAACCGTCCAACTCCCTCGCTATCCAAAGCGGGGAAGTGTGGGATCACGAGCCCTCCTTCCTGGTAAGGTAAGCAGGACGAAGGACTCCCCTTCCGGAGGGTCGCAGGGAGGGGGCAGGCGGGCTCCCCCCTCCGAGGGGGCGGGGGCCTCTGACATACTGGGGCGGGGAAGGTACCGGGCAGGGAAGTGTATGAGCCGTGGTAAGGGCACCCAGAAGGGGTGAAGACAAGAAAGGCACTCTGAAGGGGTGCTACAAGGAGAAGGGTGAAGAGGGCTGTCGTGCAAAGGGGAGAAAGACACAGAGTTTGGAGGGATGGGATAAGTCGGTTAGAGGCGGGCCCAGTCATGCTCTGTAGAACGCTAGCCCGATCCTTTAAACCAGAAAGGTACCCCTAACCGACTCTAACCTATAGGGAGGGGTGGGACACAAAACAGTCGAGGCTGGCCGCCGAAACAACTGGGTTTCTCGACGGGGCCCGAGAGCGCCGCTGGTCCGAAGGGGAGTGGGGGGGGTGTGTGGGGGGAGCTGCGCCGGCTAATCCGGCGAGCAAACCAACTAGTGGCGGCCGCCGGCTAGTCCGGCTAACAACCAACTAGTGGTTCGGGTGTCTGACGTCACCCGGAGGGGCCGAGCTTCCCGGAGATGCCCTGGGAAGGACACTTACGAGACAGCTGGAGGGGAGGGAAGGGGCTTTCTTCGGCAAGCAGCTTCGTGGCTTGATCCCTGTATGCGTGAACAAACAGGTCTTCTCAAGCCTTCCCTGACCTTGATTCTTGAATAACACGAACCTTGACCATCTTGTGTTTTCGCTTGGGTGGAAAATTGTGCTTTGCGAGGCAACAAATTTGCATTATCGCAGTCTTAGTTCACATTACCCTGCGCATATATCAATATATCCTGAACAAACGTGACTCTGGACGTCCTTGGGTATCTTCAAAATCATGGAGAGGATTCATGGGCAGCCTTAAGCACGTACGTCAAGTTAACGTCGTATTCGTATTCGTATTCAGCGACGAGTTTGCCGAAGGCGTATTTGTATTGGCATTGGGATTCAGCGACGGGTTTATGATCTTTCGAATCAATTACCACAAATATTTCTGCTTGTACTGAATACGCTGGAAGTAACTACATAGGTATCGCATGACCACTTTCACGGTCAAGGTGCAACGCATACCGGTTTCTTCGGTCGCCTCCCATTTTTTCCCGTTTTCACCCAAACCTGCCCAAATCTGGTATCAAGCGATAGCCTGTGGTGAATCATCGTGTAACATTCGAAACCGGTACATGTCAAGGTCAAAGGTTAGCTTGATATACTAGATGGAGATATTGAAGCGATATCGACCGAACGCGAGGTTCGGTTGCAATCGCTTCAATTTCCATCAATTGGGCGTCATTCGACTTGTCTTGTTCTGCGGTATAAGAAAGCTTAGCAATTGAATAATTTGTCAAGGGCAAAGGCCAAGCTGATGCTTCGGTCGCCTCAATGGTTTACGTTTTCGCTCAAACCTATCAAAATCTGGTATCAAGCGATAGCCGGCGGTGAACACTCGAGAATCATTTCAAACCGGGACATGTTAAGGTCAAAGGTTTGATTGAGTTTTTCCATGACCTCGCGTTTCGTCGCTATGACTTTAGGTTGCAGAAAATGGATGTCATTCGACGTCGCTTGTTGTGTGGTATAGGAAAGTCGATAAATCCAAATAATCTTGACGGGTCAAAATTTAAGCTGGTTTCTTCGGTCGCCTCGCATTCTTTTTTGTTTTCGCCGAAGCCTACCCAGAACCACTATCAAGTGATAGTCCATGGTGAACCCTCGAGTAACATTTTGAAACTGGAATATGCAAAGGTCAAACCTCAAGGTCAAAGGCTAGTTTAATTTTTTCGAAGCCCTCGCGATTGGTCGCTATGGGTTTAATTTGCACCAAGTTGGTGTCATTCGACGTGGCTTGTGCCGTATTATAATGTTACGACATCGAGCTATGTTCAAAGGTCAAAGGTCAAGCCAATTTCATTGGTCGCCTGGCATTTTTCTTCGCCCCAACCTACCCACATCTGGTATCAAGCAATAGCCCGTGGTGAACCTCGAGTAACATTTCAAACGGGGACATGTCAATGTCAAACCAAAAGATCGAAGGTTAGCTTAAATTGCTCGAAGTCCTCGCACCTCGTCGCTATGTCTTCAATTTTCATCAAATGGGTGTCATTCGACGTGCCGTGAGGTACTCTAGCAAGCTGTTCATAAATCACATTAATTTTAAAAGTGAAAGGTCGAACTCATTTCTTCTGTCGCCCCACGTTTTCTCCCAAAGCTACCCATGTTTGGTATCAAGAGACAGCCCATGGGCAACCCTCAAGTAACGTTTCAACCCGGGACATGTCAGGCCAAGCCTCAAGGTCAAAGGTTGGTTTTAATTTTTCGAAGTCCTTGCGTTTCGTTGCCATTGCTTCAATTTGAATTATGTGGGCGTCATTCGAAGTGTTTTTTTTATATGTTGATCCCTGTTTCGTATGCAGCAGCCTATCCTATTTGGCTACACGCACTATTACAGGCTCCATTGATATTGGGCTTTCCTATGGCCAGCTATTCAAAAGTTAGGACAGCCAGCTTAGGAATGCCTCAGGATGCCAATACATATGTCATTTTTCTGCATACCTCCAGTTCACTACAACTGGTTGCAACCTTTTTTGTCTTCTTGTTTGCAGATAGGCCACCACCAGTTATTAGTAGAAGTAGCCCCAGGAGCACCTCAGCTAGGTAGTAACACTAGTACTACCTAGTGTAACACTAGTAACACTAAGGAACTCCTGGGGCCACAAAGTGAAATGTGTTATGAGGGGGAAAAGGGAGAAGTTTGATCCATGTACATACACATGTACAAGCACACATACCTGCATATGCACACACATGAAACATGTACACCTACACATACTTCTCATACATAAACACATATGCACTCACATATCATTGATACAAATATACATACATACACATATACTAACATGCACATACATATACATACGCACATATGCATCCATGCATATAACTACGCACATACACATATCTGCATATACACACCTGTATTTACATGCAATTAAGCATATAGGTACACATGCTTGATCACGTATGCATATACCTGCTGATCCAGCTTTACTCACACGTACTTATATTAACCACCTATATATAATTCCTCTGTTTTTTTTTGTAGTGTGCACATGGGCGTCGCCACCGGGGGGGGGGCAGAGGGGGCAGTCGCCCCTCCTGTCGTGAGACTGGCCCCCCCCCGGAATTTGAGGAAGCCCCCATCCGGAAATGCACAGGAAAAAGGTGAGCAAGGAGGCCGACGAAACAGACGATCTTGCTGTCTGGGAGGCCCCAAGATTGGCAACGAGGCTCCCGGGAAATCTAATCAGGTCCTAATAAGAGATGTAGGACAGATATTGGGAGGACGCCCCAGGACGAAAAGGATGCCACCGAGATGGGCAGAAAGCCACCCAGGTTAGACCACAAGGCTTCCGATGGGTGGCAGGATATTCTTAATTTGGAAAACGAGGCCCCCAGGATTGAAGGAGGCCCCTACAGTAGAGAATAATTAATCAGAGGATATATTTATCTGGACGCAAGAGGGAGCCCCAAGATGGGTAAGAAGGTCTCCGCAGGAATGAGAGAAGGCCATTGAGACCAGCCAGATGAGGCCCATATTTAGGAAGAGGAGGACCCTAGAAGAGAAGATTTGGGACTATGACACAAAAGCACCCTGCTAAGAGCATAATGAGGCTTCAAACACAGGTGAGGAGGCCTCCAAGACGTGAGAGGAGGCCACTAATTTGAGAAAGGAGTCACCTAGGAGAGGATAGGAGGCCCCAGAAATCACGAGAGTGCCAACAATTGGCACCGAGGCCCCAGGATTGCAAAGGAGGCCCCATGATTGCAAAGGAAGTCCCATGATTGCAAAGGAGCCCCAGGATTGCAAAGGAGGCCCCCCACGATTGCAAAGGAGGCCCTAGGATTGCAAAGGAGGTCCCAAGACGGGAAGGGAGGCCCCAGAAAATGTGAGGAGGCCCTAAGACGGAAGAGAAAACCAGCGGATATGAAATAAGGTTTCGGAGACGTAAAAACATGCCCCCAAAACGGGTAAGGTTCCACCAAAATAGAAAAGGATCATCCACAAGCGTGGCAAGAGGCACCTAATTCGGAAGAGGACAACACATGATTTGACATGAGACCCCATGATGAACGAGGAGGCCCCTAAAATAGGAGAGAAAGACCATTAGCGGAAAATGACAAGGCAACTGAGATAGGATAGGTTGCTTGTAGTTTGTAAGAGGAGGAACCTGGGAGAGAAGAGTAATCCACCAGGAGATAAGAGGCCACCCTTAAAATTGGAAAAGATCGAATCGAAACGCAGAGCAGGAGGCCCCAAGATGTGAGAGGAGGCCCCCTAATTTGAAAAGGAAGGCCTCTCGAAGAGAAAAGGAGTCCCCTGGCGGTCTCCAAAGGAGTCCCTCAAGACGGAATAGGAGGTACCCAGGGCTGAATGAGGACCTGAAGACCGGAAGGAGTTCCCAGGAAATGAGAGGAGGCACTTAAGATGGGAGTGGTAGCAGGTATAGAAGGTGCAGAGGTTTCCAAAATTGATGATGCCCTCAAGACGGGCAGGCTTTGCCAGGACAAAGGAGGAGGCCCACGAGGCGTGGTAGGAGGCCCCTAATTTGGCAGAGAATGCCCCTCGAACACGAGAGGAAGCAACATATCATGTTAAATGGGCCCCAGGATGTAGGATAAGGCCCTCCAAGACGGGAGAGGAGTGCCATTTAATATGGAGGAGGGTAGGACACACGAGGAGACATCCAAAACCGGTAAAGAGGCTCCAGGAAATGAGACGAGACCCATAAGACGCGAGAGGAGGCCTATGGTCTGCAAGAAGCCCCTACGAAATTGTAGGAGTCGTGCCGGGGTACCTGAAAATCACGACATCGGCCGAAAAAGAGCCGGCCGGGGCCCCTGAAAATCACGGTGAGCCTGGGGATATAAAAAAGTAACGCCCAGACCATGAAAATCACGCTAGGGGTACGACAGGTCGTACCGTTCCCCAACACTCTCATTCGGACACAATTGAAGCCGGGGAAACGAAAAACAATCCGGACATGGATAATTACTCTGAGCCCCCAACAATGACGCCAGAAGCCTCCAAAACGTGTCCAGGTCGCTAAATGCGCGCTAGGGATCCAAGCAAATGACGTCGGGACACCAAAGATTACATTGGACTAAAAAGAAAGTCGCGTCGCAGCCCTTGAAAATCACGCTGGGGGTCCAAAAGGTCGCGCCGGGGCCCCAAGAGTTGCAGCTGTCATAACAAACCAATTCTCAACCGAAATGTCACTTTGCGGCTTCGAAAATCGGGTCAGTCCCCAAAAAACCGTTCGGCACCGGAAAAGAAACGTGTCAGGGCATCGATAAAAAAATCGCACCGGGAGACCGAAGAATCGTACCGGAACCCAAAAATATCACATAAGGACCTTTAAAAAGATATAGCTCGATGCCAAAAAAGTTCACACCGAGACTCGATCGAATCGACCCCAGCACCGGCAAATTAAGAACAGGTTCGGTAAATAATACCCGGAGGGCTTTTACACTCCGAAAGGTGCCATCGGCTGAACAAAACAATATCCTTCAGTAGCCGCAGTGGCATATCAAATGGGTAAATGCCCCCTCCCTCCTAAGAGGAATAAGCTCCCAAGAATCGTGCCGGGGCCCCAAAAAGTCGCGCTGGGGCCACCAAAATTCGCGTCGGCTCACCAGAATTCGTGCAGGGGGTCCAAATAAATACGGCGGGCCCAGAAGTCTCGCTCCGAGGCCCGAAAATCTGCAACAGGTACCGCCAAGATCGCGTTGGGGTCACAGCTAAGTGCAACGCGCCCCGCAAACTCGAACCGGTTCCCCCAAATATCGCGCTCGGGACCCACAACTACCATCGGTAGTCCCAAAATTTTTGTCTGGGCATCAAACATTCACGTCGGGGCTCCCAAAAATTGGCATCTAGGGCCCCACATAACCACAGTGTGACCCGAAAAACGCATCGGTATCCCCCAAAAAATCAAACCGGAGCCTTCCAAAATATGGGGGGATTCCCAAAAAAATAACTGTCCGGATCAGAAAAATGGCTCTGGAGCACCGACCATATCATCAGATGCCTTCACAAATCGCGTACGGCCCCGAAAAACATACCGGAGCTCGATAAAAATAGAGGTGAGATACAAAAACATTGCGCCAGGGGATCGAGAAATCAGACCGGGATTCGGACTTGAAAAAAAAATCAGAAGGGATCCACAAAAATCGCGTTGGGCCCAGGAAACTGGCGTTGAGTTCCCGGACCCACGCGCCTGGGCGCGATAGGTCGCGCTGGGACCCAGAAAAATCGCATCGAAGCCCTAAAATTGTACTGGGGCCCTACAAATGTGCGTCAGAAGCCCAAAATAAACACAGCGGGACCCTAAGAGCACAACGGGGGCCGAAAGTGCAACTGGCCCTCCAAAGCGCACAGTGTCGCAAAAAGCGACAGGGCTTTAAAACATGCGTTGCAGCCCTAAATAAACACACCGGGAGCTCTAAAAAAAACACTGGAAGCTCTCAAGGCACGCAGGGGCCATGCGACCGCAGAAGGACCTGAAAAAGGGTCTGTAGCCGCAAAAACCAACATGGTACCAAAACGAACAAAAAGACAGAGCACTCAATAAACACATCGGGGTCTTTGAAAGCGCCCGGACACCTTAAAAAATCGTCGGTGCGGAAGAAAAAGCAACGAAACCCTAAAACGAGCAGGGTTTCGAAAATATGTTGCGTCCGTAACAAAAATGGATTGGAGCCCTAAGACACATCCGTAGACGAAGAGAGACGAAACGGGTCTAAAAAACACTGAGGCAGAGCCTCGGTTCGGTAGCCAATGTGGGAGCATATTTCATCAAAGATAGGTTTGGAAGATTGGAAGTAGGGAAGTAATGATAGAATTTAATTAATCGAATTTTCGCAGCGAGCGTCCATACGAAGCATTCCATCACGTCAAATATGTCGCAAGTATATTATATGGCAGCAATTCGCAGAACGTAGGACGCCTAGCAGAAACCGTAGCATCGCACGAAGTGTGGCGAATGCGCCGAATGCGCTGGGTGTACATGTGCACGAACGTTGGCATCATGGCGACCGGGCGCTATGAACTGGAATTCCTGAAATTGGAAAATTTTACATTTTAAAGTGATTTGTATAGGTGCAATTTCAGCAGTGAGGCGACTTATCCAGGGATACCAACAGAAAACATTCAAACAGGGTGGTGGAGTTACGGTTGAAATTCGACGAATCAGAAACGATACTGGCAGATTAGTCCCCTCCATAGGACAATTTAGTTGGTCACTAATTATTTTAGTTATAAAGGTCCCCTTTGACAAAATAGTGGTCGAAATCCGAAGACCTTTTTAAAGTGGTAAGTGGACCCCCTCCAAATACGTTTCCCGTCCCCTCCCCCTTGACGCAAATATAGGTACGTCTCTGGTCTCCCAATAATTTTTAGAAAAATACGCCAATGGGGCAAAGCCAACATTGAGGGGGAAAATTCCACCTCACAAGCATACAAAACAACACCGGTGCCCCATATAAAATTGGAGGAAAGATGTTTTTCAATGCATTTTCTTCCTACAAACTTCTCTTCTGTGATTAAAGCCTGCATGATTCCCAGCTTCCCAGCTGCAACACCTCCTCAACGACGTCATTTACAAAACGGTATAGCGCAGCGAAAACCATGGGCGTGACGGAGTGGAATTTGAGTGTTTTGCATTATTTATGCATTGCCTTTGCTGCATTGTTGCATTGTCATTTATGCACTTTTGTTCAACAATGCTTGTTCTTCCCGTGAATTTATTCGCTGATGATTTATTACTTTAGCTTGTGTGCCAGGTGCCTTGCAGCAAGCACCTATTGTTATAAAAAAAATCAATAAATCCCTAAGATGGCGACCAGAAAACCAATTCAATCCGTTTCTCGTTGTCACCTTCGCGAAATTGTCGTCCTAGGACTGAAAAATGAACGTTTAAGTTTGCTTATGACATCAAGCTGGTGGGAATGACTAGCAGTAGTGATGAATCTAGCCATATTCAGTTAGACTTGGTGCACATAGAAGTGGGTTGATCAATGGGAGATATCTTTAAGATACGCTTAGCACCAGCCCCGCCAGCTCGCTGCAATCTAGAAGCCAGCGGGAAGATTCTTCTGGTCGAGAAAGCATTAAGACATTGGTTTGTTTTGGCACTTAGGTTTTTATCCACAGATTACTGATTTATGCCCTGGTTTGGCTCAGTTCTCAGCAAAAAAAAAATGTTATTGCGTTTTGGGTAAATGATGCACCATGCCAAGAACAAAAAAAAGACATCAATATGAAATCATGTTTCTCATTCTGGAACCATAGTAAGAGCCTAAAAAACAATAGGAGGTCCTAACACAGCGGAGGCCCCTTTCGGGGAGCAGGAGGCCCACTTTCAACATTGCGCCCCCCCCCCTGGAAGAATTTCGTGGCGACGCCACTGAGTGTACAATTGATCAAGGTTAATTTTTGCTCGCCAGTTAGTTTGTGATATATAAGCCAATAAAATAAGCTCTGATAACTTGTACTATATCTTCCTTCTTACTTAGGTACATGATTACAGGAGGGAAATTTTGAACCAATAATCCTATTCCAAGTTCTTGGTGCGATAGATGGTATCGAATGAAGTCTATAGGATTTCGATGAAAAATGTACATGTAAATGATCAACATGCCTTAAATTACTTGGTGATGAGTATTGGAACATATTCATTATAGTGATTGGTAATGTTTGATTAAAAAATATGTGAAGGAGTAATATGCTCTGTTCCTGTACAATATGAGGGAACTTCAAAATGTTATATTTGACAAACAATTGATTTGCAGGGTATGCATAGTGCTGATTATCTGTGATTCTTAATGCCCTTTTTTGTATGTTAACAATTATGTCTAATCGTGTTGTAAAATTGTTTCCCCATATTAATGTACAATAATCTAATTAGGGAAGAATCAAAGTATTATATCAATATTTCAATTCCCGACTTGTGATAAAGTATTTTGCTCTTCCCATTATTCGTAGATTTCCGCTAGTGTTTGCAGCAACATATGCTATGTGATACCTCCATGTTGATTTTCATCAACTATTACACCAATATATGTGATTTGCTGTTTCCTGTGAACTTTTTGAGAATTTATGGTTATGTTTAAGTCAGCACTAGGCATACTGGAATCAATTTGGCAATTTGTTTTTGTGATATTCAGTGATAATATACGAGCTTGAAACCATTCAGTTATTCCTGTAACAATGGCATGTACTTTAATTTGTAGCTCCTTTATATGTGTAGCTTTTATCATGACACCACATCATCAGCAAATAAATAGAATGTTGCATCTAAAGAATTACCCAAATCATTTATGTATATAGGAAGAGTAGTGAACCACATATGGAGCATCTGAAATTACATCATTAATTTTTGTTTGCTGGTAAGGGTCTTTTAAATATGAATGTAATAACCTGAGTGGAGTTCCTGAGATGCCAATATGTTGGATTTTTAGTAGAATGTCCATGCTCACAGTATCAAAGGTTTTTATCAAGTCAATGTAGAGACCATAAGTAAGTTCTTTCTTTTCCAAAGATTTTGTAGTTTCATCATAAATGTGAACAATTGGCATGTAGGTGCTATGCTTTTTTTTATCCAAATTGGAGCGTACTGAGTATATTGTTCAGTTTCAGATAAGATATGAGATAAGAATATACCATCTTTTTCAAGGATTTTTGAAAATACTGGTAGCATAGAAATTGGCCGATAAGTTGTGAATTTGTTCAGTTCCCCTGTCTTAAATATGTGGATAATTATGGCTTGTTTTAGTTGTTTAGGAAAAACACCATTTCTTAGGCAGAGGTTAAAGATGAGGGTGCTTTGTTTCAGGATATTTTTGTAAGTCAGTAAGAGAGTTTTTGTACTAATGCCACCAGCCCCTCCTCCAAAAGAGTTCAGTGACTTTATAATTGTTTCAACTTGGATTTCATTAGTGTACATGTCTTGTTCCCAAATAGCATAGTCGTGCCCTGCAATGTATTCTATTGAATCTTTGCTAGAAGTAGTAGCATGGATCATGCACGCCTGGATTGGAAACCAACAGCTGTTTGCGTATCAGCCCACCTAGCGGAGGGTAAGTAAAAACACGGAAACGCGGCCAGTTTTAGGCCGTGCGCCCATGGGAGTTGAGGGTACGCATTTTGTATTGACATTTTTTTCAATTGATTCAGCAATCCCAGGAGGATTGCATCAGCATTTCATGATACATAATTGATCAAGGAACCTCACCGTTCTTTCCTTATTGATTTATTACGCTCCATTCAGAAGTTGTCGTGGTGCGAAGTGAAGACATCTGTGAGAGGGAGACCACCTCGCCCCAAGGGTCGGCCCACCGATGTTGATATCTTGATCTTTATTTTGAATATTTATCTCTTATCACTCTATCTTTATCTTTATCTTGAAATGATTGGACGGGGCAAAGTACATGAAGGCAATGGGCAGACCAAAATGAATTCGGGGGCACATTTCATTGGCTCCCATGTTAGAAGTTGAAATAATTGCGGGAGTGGGTTAAGCAAACATTGAGGTGGCGGTTCCCCCTCAAAAGGTATCTAAAACAACACCCCTGAGTCGAACGACTGGCAAGTGGAAGCGAATCGGCGATAGGTAGTAGCGTTGCCAGCTAGGTTGTAGTATGTTGCAAGGGCTGATCCAAGGGGAGGAAGCGAAAGTAGCGCCCCTGATGACCCGAATTACGCCTCTCTTGGGAGGTTCCACTGTACCCTCTCCCTCGAATTTGTCAGCGCAACGCGCTCCTTGGCCTGGGAACGTCAGTCCTCTGGGAGACCGAACGCACGCCGCGAATTTGTCGGCGAAAGGCATTCCTCAAACAAAAACAAATGGTGCCCCTCTGGGAGATCGGAGTGTACCCCGTCCAAATGTTCTGGACCAATATCCGCCCCTCTGGAGAAATGACGCCTCCTTGGCAAAATCATAAATATGTCAGTGGTATGGTGTAGGGGGAGGGGGCTTGTGCCCTCCATGGAACTTCCGCTCAATCCTCTTTGCGGATTGGTGGGTACGCCGAAGTCTGTACTCTCCCATTCAGCTGTGTAAACCACTCCACTGGAAAATATCAGTCACATATCTAGGGAATAAGGAGGGTGGGCGCAAAATCAGAACCGCTTATTCTTATCTTTGAGGGTGAAACTGTCCCCTCAATGCTTACTTCCCCATACCCGCAATAATTTCAACTTCTAGCATGGGAGCCTATAGAATGTGACCCTCCCCCTATTCATTTTGGTCTGCATATTGCCTTCATGTACTTTGCCCCCTCCGATCATTTTAAGAAATCAACATTGGTGGGCCGACCCTTTCGGCGAAATGGGCTCCCTCTCACAGATGCCTTCACTTTGCATCACAACTTCGGAACGGAGCGTAATAGATCAATAAGGAAATAATGGTAAGATTCCTTGATTAATTTTGTATCTTGAAAGTCAGATGCAATCCTCCTGGGGTGGCTGAATCAATTTGAGAAAAAAAAATACAATACGAAATGCGTACCCCGAGCTCCCATAGGCGCACGGCCTAAAACTGGCCCGTTTCCGTGTTTTTACTTACTCTCCGCTAGGTGGCAGGTTGGTGCCGCTGATACGCGCAGATCAAAGGCGCTGACGCGGAGTTTCCAATCCAGGCGTACATCATCCATGGTAGTAGTCTCCTTTTCTAATTTGCAGCCAATGGTTGAAAAGAAACTGTTGAAGGCATTAGGAATTTGTTCTGTTTGGTATTCATTATCATATTCATCTAACATAGATTCTGGGATTTTTTGTTTTGGTCTGTGTTTATTTATCAGCTCATGTAATATTTGCCGAGTTTTCTTTCCATTGGATTTGCTACAGGGAAAGGCATTTGAATAGTGTAGCTTCTTTGCTTCTCTGATTATCTTGATGAGGATGTTCCTGAATTGTTTGTATTGAACTTCATTATGTGGATTTGGATTTTTAATAACCTTATATAGTTTGTTTTTTTTCTTCGATTTATGGAACATAATATGCCAAAGTTAATACAGGCTTTCATGGGGTTTTCCTCCCGCTTGGTATTATTTGTTTTGTAATAATGTGCATGCCATCATTATATGCTGACAGCAAACCCTAGTGAAAAATTCCCATGGGATTGACCCATCAAATTGCATGGGATTGTCCTTGTCAGGATATGAAGCATTCCCCATGACGCAATCGTGTGGGAATCCCATGCGGTTCTCTATGGGAATCCACCACGGGATTCCTACAGTCTCCGTGGGATTTTTATACTATTCCCAGTGTGAATTCTCCAGGGGTTCCCACTGAGAAATCCCAGTGGGGAAGCCCAGACCCTGATGGGATTTATGAACCAATATAAACCCGACTGGTCTTCCCAGAGCATGTTCATGCAAACAGGATGAAACGATGTACGACACGCATATTTTGAAAGACAAACGAACGATATTTGACGTATATTTATCAGGCGTTTTTGCAAGGTCAGCCAACATGCTGCATTTCAGCCACTCCCGGCGCTCATATACTCCTTACTTTTCAGTTGGCAAGCAAAATAATAGCAAAAAGTAGGGCTTCAAGTGGGGTAGGGTATAATGAAGAATAAATCCAGGCTTCAGAAAACAAAAAGTTAACCTAGTCTAAGCTCTTGCTTTCAAAAAACATTAAAATTAAAAGGGTATTATTGCTGCTTAGGGTATCTACAAGAGACGTATTGCACACATTTTTCTCCATGAGGCAAACAAAGGGTTAGGTTTGGTTAGATTAGGTTGGGTTAAACTTTTTCCTTTAGACCAGACATAGAATTTCAGGAAAAAATGTACAAATACGTCTCTGAACACGATAAAGATGATGGAACCATTCGCTCTTGTGGAAATTTGTCAAAATTTTGATATTCTTCGATTTGTATTCCTTTTTTTGTGGAAAAAAAAGTTTTTTCCCCATTAAAACGAACATTCAATCAACTTGCATGTTTGCATATTGCAAAGAAAAACAGGAAAATTTGTGATATTTTTAATTTTTTTCAACTTGTTTTTCTTCAAAAGCAGTTTGTGATAGGTTATGTTAGGTTAAGATAGGCTTTTTCGTAATTTGGGAAATTTTAAGACAACAAATTGTTTGAAATTTGTCAAATTGTTTTTTTAATTAATATTTTTGCTCCTCTAAAGGGGAGCTTAGGCTTGGATAAGCTAGGCTGTCACATTTATATTTTTTAAAGATAACCTTTTACGCTGTTACCTAATTCAAAGCCCATTTTCTAGTGTTATTTTACTCACAAATTAAAAAGTAAGCACTGCACAGAAAATTAGAAGTCCCATCATCTTAGTCATATCCATAAACATTGTATTCGAAGGATAACTTCCAAGAATTCATAAAACACCTTAAAGCACAACCTTACCAGAAAACATGTGAATCATTCATCTTGTGAACAACCTAAATGATAATAGTATTGTTGTTAAAACCACCTGCTGTGCAAAAAGGTGTGAACCCTGCCCTGGCAGAGACCTAGGCAACCATCAGCATAGGTTCCTGAAAATGATTTTTTTTGGGGGAGGGGCACAATATACGAAGGTAATGGGAAGGCTAAAATGTATTGGGGGCATACCTTATAGGGTGCCATGTTAAAGGTTGAAATTATTCGGGTGGGGGACAGCCAACATTGGAGGGGAGGCAAGTGCCCTCCCAAAAACATACAATGCTACACCCCTGTATGTAGGAGTATTATTGCAGCTTAAATTAACAAAGCGATGAGTTTACACAGTTTACCTGCATGAAGCATACAAAGGGATTAGGTTTTGTTAGGTTAGATCAGGCTCTTTTCTAAGCTAGAAAACAAATATTAAACAATGTTGTTTTTCTGATATTTTCATACAAAAATTAGAACTTGTTTTTCTTCAAAAGCAGTTTGTGATAGTTTAGGTTAGTTTAAGTCAGGCTCTTTATATTTTTTCTTAAAAAACAGCTAGGTTAGGTTCAGTTAGCTTAGTTTGGGTGTTTTAAATTTTTTTTAATGTCTAGAAAAAAAATGTTCAGAAATTTTCCATTAAAAACGACGGTTTCTAGGCTAGGTTAGGATATGTTGTATTTTTCCAGATTTTGAACATTACTCTTCATGCTATATTACCCAACTCCAAGCCCCTTCATGGGTGTTATTTTGCCTCCCAACTGAAAAGTATGCATTTGCAGAGGTAATGAGTTGTCACATCACAATCTTGTTAAGCAAATTCATGAACATTGCATTATAAAAATACATTCCAAGAAATCGAAAATTACTTTGAGCTACAAATTTACCTAGGTACCTATCTACCTAGCACAATCATGATCAACTCTCCAAATCACCAGTTCCAGCTTGCAGTAGCGTTTCATTTAGACATCAACTAACGAACCAGATGATGGCAGCACTACTAATAATCTTGCATTATGTCGCTATAAGCCTATCACATCACCCCACATCAGTTTATCACAATTTTGTGTACTTAATGATTGTCCACTTGCCATCAGTTCAAATGCTTCGGACTCACAAAGCCATATAGGTAGGTAGTATGGTCCATGCTTTTTCGATTCCTGTTCAGATTCTTGCCTTGCCTCAAACGCACAACCGTTACCATCGTCACCACACTATACTTTCTCCTGTGTCCGTGAATCCAATATAATTGACTATCGTTTTGTAATGTTCGTAAGATAGAAGTGGGCTAGCCCGTGTGGACCTGACACAACAAGATTCAAACAGGCCGGCCACCGCCCAACTGCCAATCTCACAGTGATGATCGAAGTAGCGTCAGCTGATGATTGGTCTGATGACTGATCCTCCATTGTGAAGATTGTATTCGAGCCACTGTTCTGGCTGTTTCAGAACCACGTATTTTACCTGACATTGAGTGTCTGCATGACTGATTAAGCTCTTAATTAATTATTTGTTGGTCTTGGTGCAGGTCGCTATACCACACTTGAAATATCTTAGACTAGTCTCTGGGCATGTTAGGTACGGTTGCCCAAAACGGGGAGGCCTCATGGATGCCTGAGGGATCGGGCACCTAAAAGTCGTGACGGGGTTCCGGTACGCTATACGGAACTGCCCCAATTATACGATAGGACTGTTCTGGTTTTTTTTCCATGGGATTCTGCATATTGCAATGGGATTTGGCTTTGATCATGGAACAATCTGGGTTTTCCTCCATGGGACACATGGGATCCCATATGTCCCATGGAGAATAAATGTCAATCTCATGGGATTTTTTCACTAGAGAATCACTGCATGCTATGTTTGGATATTGTGCTGATGGAAATTATTCAATCTTGATACTAAATAGTAGTTTAAGAGATGGATTTGATTGTAATCAAGTATTTCTTTTGGCTAATTTGACTTCCTTTTTTGCCTAAGCAATTCATGTTACAAACACTGGAAAATGATCCGAATGGTCTTCTATCAGTACCTGATGAGGAAATGCATGAAAAATCATTTATGATGATATTGTCCAATAAGGAACTAGTAGTATTTTGTACCCGAGTAGCATTTCTGACTGTCGACAGAAAACTATATGACAATAGTTGGTTTGAGAATCTCTCCACATTTCTGTCATTTTGTACATTTAAAAGATTGTAGTTGAAATATCCTGTTATAATTGTAAGCTTCCTCTCATTCTCTATCATTTGTACAATTTATCAGTACCTTCAAGAAAATTATTGTGGGGAAAGTTGGGGGACGATAAACCTGGCAAATGATAATTGATATTGTACTATTTTGAGACACAAGTTTAATTTCACCAGCAGCAGCTTCTTCAAGCTGATCTACAATATCTTTCCTTTCTCTTGATTCCAAACTATTGTGAATGTAAATTGCGGACCCCTCCTTCTCCCTGCCTTCGACTTTCTGCATACATTTCGTAATTGCTCATTTTGAAGAACTTTTCTGTATCTTTGCTAAACCATGTTTCTGATAAACACACAGCTGACCAGTTGATTCCTGTTGTAGCTAAGAAGTTTTCTAAGTCATCAAATTTATTCTTGACAGACCTAACATTTAAGTGTATTATGGAAAACCCTCTGTGCACATCTCCTCTAAGTTTGCTTGGAAGTACATAATCACATTGTCTTAGGGTGTGTTGACATTCAGAAAATTTTTATCCCAGTCCCAGTTTTAAATAGTTGAGAAAGCTGGCCTGCCCTTGATATATGTCTCCGGTCACTGTAATATTTCTTAAATGCCTACCTTACCTTGACTTTAGTTTTCTGCTTCACCTAAATAACCTAGTTCCGATACCAGTATATTTTTGTAACCTTTTTTTCTGATCGGGACACAAATTGAGGTGTCACGAGAATAAAAAAAAGAAAAGAAAGAAAGCAATATATATATATATATATATATATATATATATAAATCGATGTGTTTTTGCAGTCTATTCATTTTTTTATTTTGGTATTCATTTCATTTCAGTTACGTACCGAGTCGCATGTGTTTTTGCATTGTATTTTTTTCAAACATTCAAACATCCAACAAACATTTTTTGTTTAGTTTTTGTCACCGTTTTGTTCTAATAGAGGGAGGTTTGTAAATACAAAGGATCTAAGTAAAGTGAGTAATGGCTATGCGTCTGAATATAGTTATTCAGGAAGTGATTTGAAAAGCAAAATGAAGTGATGATATTTCATAAAGTCTTTTGGAGTTATCTGATTGCAAAGCTGAATAATTGTTTTGCATAACTTTAGATGACCTTATAAATCTTGCAGTTTTACGCATGGTTGTCACACGTGCGCAATGTGTG
This sequence comes from Ashinkailepas kermadecensis, assembly GCA_034440615.1. Lineage (NCBI taxonomy): Eukaryota > Metazoa > Arthropoda > Thecostraca > Neolepadidae > Ashinkailepas > Ashinkailepas kermadecensis. Next base: position 25,793 of record JAOTOM010003427.1, read on the forward strand.
TAAGCGAAAAGGAGTTTCATTGATGGAGTGTTCCAAGGCCATGTACAGGAGCGTTGTACATACCCATCCATAGTCGTGATTGATTGGCTGTATAGTAAATTAGGCAGCCCCTAGGTATTTATACTAAGTGTCCTGTTGTATTATGTGGTACCTAAAAATGATTTAATGAATGATTTCCCACCTAGGTAGATGGGTAGGTCGCCACCTGATAAGGCTAATATGCATACTTGAACATGCTATTGATGATGACATGATATGTAATATTTTTTTCTGGTCACCCAGGTACCTAGGTAGGTAGGCGGAAGGTACATACTCAGGCACCTTCATCATGAAAGCATGGTAGGATGTATGTAATAAGATTGTAATGTGATGACATAATGGATGCTGGAATAGGATAAGTAGGTAGGTAGGTAGATACCCACCTACCTAGTTGGATGATAAGAAATCCAGCCCAAAGTCTACAGAACAAGAATCAGATGGTGAATCTGCACCAGGTGAAAATGGATGCCATGGCATACATGGATATTGAGCCTTTCAGTTTCACTCCAAGTTTCTCTTCTATGACCTATTTTGTGATTTCCCTTGTTTTTCTGGTTCCTCAGTATCCGTTGGGGCAGATGGGAACCCACCCCCACCCAAAATCAGAGAATCCTTCCGTGTATATTGCTCAATTTCGTCCATCTGATTGTTTGTGTCAACTAGTTCCTTTTTTTCGTTGTTTGTTTTCCTCCTTTAATTGTTTCATCTCATCTTTTTTCACTCTTCCTTGATGTCCTGCATCTCTCTTCTAAGCTCCATTTCAATTTTCTGTATTCCCTCTTGGATCAATTTGTTTGCCGTACGGTATAAGCATGTTGAGCTATCGAAATAATTACGAAGGTGTCGAAGGTTCGGTGGGTGCACAATGATTGAGTGTAATAGGAATAGGAGGATCAAATCTATTTTTGTTTGCAACCGTTGTGATAGCAGGCACTCATATCCTATATGACTAGGAGCTCCCCCAAGAAATCCGTCATAACCTGCTCGGACGGTGCTCTAATCGCTGGTTTTTAATTTACACTGCCACATTGTTGTTCGGAACATATTAAATATCGCATTTTTGTCAAATTGTCCGCTTCACATGGTTCAACGTAAGTTGTCAAAGTTGCAAGAGAAGCCACACGTGAATGCACGCGATTTTATAACCAGCCGGAGTTCATAACCGCGTGAGGGCAGTGATTCAGGGGTGAATCTAGGAATGGACAAGTTTCACGTAATGGGTTTTTTTTTTTTTTTTTAAACGGTAATAATACTTCGTAGACAAAACTGGCGTATTTTTCTCACAGGATAAGCATTTACAGCATAATTTAATAATTTCACTTAGGGTTATCATCGATTTAAAAACCTTCTCGTAGCAATGGCGTCAGATATGTCGAGGTCTCGAAGCGGCCAAGCCTGAAACACACGGGGAATCACACGTTGGATTGTTCCATGCGATGTTTTTCAACCGACTCGCGTCATGGATACTACTAAGGCGAGGGCTTGTGATACTGAAATGCTACCAATTTCCGAAAATATGAAGCTTGGAAGGGTACGTAATCTATTATGGTGGTAATACAGCTCAACTAACATTTTTGTTTCAAATCCGGCGCAATGCCGTGCGTACAAACAGGAAAAGCTTGTACTATCTCTGTGGGTAAAATGAGCAAAATAATGGAAAAGACAATGACATAAATTATGTGTGATTGGTTGGTTGGTTATTTGAGCTTAGAGGTGCATCGACTGCTTCAGTCATACAGCGCCCATAACAATGTTAGATTGACAGCTTAGGATGATTGGGGCCAACAGTAGTACACGAACATTCAGAATGCGGACAGATCATTCCGAACTTCTGGTGTTACTTGTCAGTGAGATGTGTAAATCGTCTGAGGTCGACATCCGATAAAAAGCGAAAAAGTTGTCCCGAAGTTACAGCGCGCGAGTGATCCACCAAGAAGGTCGCGGAGTGACAGCGAATGCGCGACTCCAAAAAGGCGTCTTCGGTCATCGGCGAGCAGAGGGCATGAGACCAAAACGTAACGCACTAACAGCGGTGCGCGACATCGAGAGCAGCTTGGCCTGTCTTCCCCACAGAGCAGATGGTGGTGTGTTGGGTGAGTATGTCCAAGCCGAAGGCGACAGAGCACGACCTCGTCATGTCTCGTCCTGCGGTAGGACGAGGCCCACTCTCCAAGACATGGCTTTATCGTTCGTAGTTTGTTGTCCAGCGAAGTATCCCAGCTATACTGCCATTTTAAAAAAACAAAGGTCATGATTCAACGGCGATATTCCCTCGCGGGGAGCCGCATAAATCGCAGGTGTGGGGCTTCGGTTGCACGTTTCGCAGCAGCATCCGCTGCCTCGTTTCCCACGATGCCGACATGGCTCAGAATCCAACAGAAGATAACAGACTTCCCAGCATGTGCCAGTGATCTGAGACGCCGTAAGACGTCATGTACAATGTGATTAGGTGGGTTAAACTGCTTTAGCGCCCAAAGACTGCTGAGGGACTCGGTAAAAATGGCATGCGAGTCTTCCCGTCCTACTTCAATAAAACTGAGGGCCTTGATGATGGCAACCATCTCTGACATATATACCGTTGCATGGGGTGGTAGAGAGAAAGATCTCGACAGGGGACCACTAACAAATGCACTGCCAACGCCAGTATCTGATTTCGATCCGTCTGTATAAATCTGGACGTGTCCATGAAAAGAGGCTATGTGTTCTAGAGCATGTGACAAACGGTCGTGTGGTGTAGCATGTGCCTTTTTCACCACGGAGAGTGGCATGTCAATGGGGTCTGAAAGCTACGATTTGGCCACCAGGGTGGCGCTGTACGCAATGGTCACCCGACGAGGAGGCGTCGGCCATCTTTGCTGTGCATTTTGCGTGGGGTTGCCGGCAGTCGGTGTTGGCATGTGGCTTTTATTAGGGTTGCAAGTCATTTAGGCCAAGGATTTCGGAAATATTGTGTTGAAGAAAGGTTGTTCATGGGTTACAGTGTGCCAGGAACTCGCCAATTATCGGACTCTGGCCACTAGCTTGGGTAGAACATACGCGTCTGAGCTGGCAAGTGCTTTGCTATTGACTGCACGTTACGGTGGTAGCTACTAGGCGCAATTATGGACTTGAATAGTGATAGGGATTTTTATGGGAGTTTCACAACACCTCAACTTTCAAGCTTATTAAGGGAAAGGCATGCATCCACAAAGGGCAGGAAGGAAGAGCTGGTCCAGAGGTAAGAGATCTCTACCCACCTACTGTTAAAAAATGCATGTGCTGGCTTTTGGTGAGATTTGTTGGGTGAGTGTGGGGTGTGGGTGTTGTGTATGCATGGGTGCATGTGATATGTGCATCTGTGTGTGTGTTTGTGTGGGTGATTTTCCTTATTCTCTTTTTACTAACGACTCTAATCTGAATCAACAGGACTGAGATAAGGAAAGGGTAATGTTTTGTTATAATCAGGACCAACTTTTTGGCGTAATTTTTACCCGACAATAGGTACTTAAGGTAAGGTAAGGTAAGCAGCATGTGGGACCCACAAGAGATGTGGGCCCCTGGGAGTCAGTGCCCCAAGCAGTGCAGGCTCCCTGAGAGGTGGGTGTGGGCCCCTAATGGGGCCCATATGAACAACAACCTTGGTAAGGTACCTAGCTCTAGGTGACCAGATACCCACTGCCCAACCTAACCTGCAATGCAATTTTGGTGACATTAATTTGACTGAACATAACTTATGGGTGGAATTCAAATTATTCGTTTCACATTAAGTAGGCTAACAATCCAATCTTAGCATGTTAGGTATTAGCCATGACAAATTCCTGGCTATGGATTGGGGGTGGGGGGGGTGCAGATTGAAGTCAATTTCTCACCCTTGGTGTGGATTGGTGCATATTTTCACTGTGGGCTGATGTGCCCCAGTGAACCTTGTGCCATACTTTACAGTCTGGACAATAGATAGGTACTTACCTTGGTACCTAATGTGCCTAGGTACCTTACCAGTGCTTTCCTAAATGGTTCCCACTACGTCTTTTACAGAAAGGCAGTCAAACAATAGTTGTTTTTCAAATCAATTTTCTGCCTTCTTACCTTGCAGTCTGCTGGAAACCTGATAGATGGATCACGTTTATGGCAGCCGGGAACCGCACATACACCCATACTTCTGGCTTGCTTCTCCTAATTTCTAGCGCACTAATGGTAAATATTCCAGCAAACTAGACGTGTCTGAAGTATATTCAACATAATTAAATACGCGCAAACAACATGCGCTGCTTACAAAATGTACAATAGGCTTTTTAAATATAAAGATTCTGCCCTCCCTAACCCACAAACATAGCGCTTTAGGTTCGCCAAAGAAGGCTGGGTGACCATTGACTCTCAGCGCCATCTACATCTTTATCAACTTTCAGACCCCATTGTTGGATGGGCCACCTGCCAAGGCGATGTTTGTGGAAAACCGACCCGCAGAATTCCCCGCAGTCGAATATCGCTATCCTCGAAGAGTCTGCGCATTCTGACGCAAAAGGGGTGCCATGCATAATGCGCGCTCGTCCGAATGTTGCAATCAAGCGACGGGAGAATACATACGCATACACAGGATCACCGGGAATTGGCGCACTTCACAGGCATAGCGCATCCCGAGCATTTAGCGACGGAGCGAGAGTGGTGGCTCGTGAGCTTCAGCCAGAAGGCTCACAGAAGGTGAAGTGCGGAAAGCGCCGGTCACAATTCTGAGCGCCGAATGGTGAATCACATCCAGTGATCGCTTGCTTGTTGTACAAGCGCTGTCATATATAAAACATGCGTAGTCGAGTTTTGAACGGACGAGAGAACGGTACAACAGGAGCATAGTTTTATGTCTCCTCCGTAGGACGTGCGCGCAACCATCTTCAGTAGGTTTAGCGATGTAAACATTTATATCGAAGTGTTTTAAAGTGTTCCTTGTAACTAATACGGGTGTCAAAAATAACTCCTAAAAACCTGCCATCACGCTGAAAGGGAATTGGCTCCCCATACAGCTGGAGAGCAGGGTCTGGGCAGCTTCAGCATCGGCGCCGGAAGAAATGCATCCCAACAGTTTTTGAGATAGAAAACCGAAACCCGTTCTTGGAGTTCCACCTCTCCAAGCAGGATACCGCCAACTGAAGCTGCTGTGCCATTGACGGTGCACTGGATGTGCAGCACCAAATCACGTTATCCACGAACAGTGATCTGCCAACATTTCGTGAAAGAGTGTCGCAAATATAATTGATCATGATAGCGAACAGCGCCACGCTTAATACACTACCCTGTGGTATCCCTTACGTTTGTGGGTATCTGTCTGATAGACGACTTCCGATCCGCACACGAAAGAAGCGCCTCGACAAAAAGTTCTAGAGAAAGAAGCCCATAGATCCACGAATTCCATATCTGGAAACTTTCATCAGGATGCCGTAGCACCAGGTGGTGTCATACGCTCCATAAATATCAAAAACATAATGCACCAATATGACGATTTTGCTGAAACGCTGCCCGTACCACGGTATCAAGAGCTAAAATGTGGTCAGCGGTGCTGCGGTTAAAATGTGGTCAGCGGTGCTAAAACCACACTGTGCGTTGTTTAAAATGCCATGTTCAAGAAACCAGGTCAAACGAACGTTTACCATCTTCTCCATGAGCTTACAGTGATGATGTCAGTGATATTGGTCGGTTGCTCGCCGGATCTGCACTGTTTTTTCCGGGCTTTAAAATTGGGATCATAATGGCCTCACGCCAAGTGGGTGAGAAATCCCCTTTCTCCCACAGCCGGCTTAGCGTTGCCAGTACGGCATCAAGATCATGTCATGATGCCAGTACGGCATCATGATGGAAGATGCTTGAGCATGTCGTTGTGTATTAGGTCGTCGCCTTCGGATACGCTCCGAAGGGTCGAGATAGCGGAACGCAGCTCAGCCAGCGTGAATGGCTCGTTATAACTTATGCGCTCGGAAGTAAAAAAGTTCAGTGGCTGTCCCTCGCACATGGCTTTGTGGCGTGTGAACGAGCCGTCATCACTGTAGCACCTACATCGGTTCGAAATTGTGCGAACCATCTCATTGGTCACGTCGACCGGCTAGGTGATGTCTCGGACGGCGACTCGTGGTACTGGCAGAGGGGTGGAGTTGTATTTACCGGCTATACGCTTAAGTCTCGACCAGACCTGTGAGACGGGTGTGGAGCGATTCAGCCTGTTCACATCGTACCTCCATGAGCTACGTTTAGCGTCCCGGATAGTGCGTCGAGCATTGGCTCGAGCTTGCCGGAAGGCGATGAGATTCGCTGTGCTACGCCTTCGGTCAAAGGCTCTGTAGACGCGTCTTCTAGCCTGAATTTCTTGGCGACACTCCTCTGTCCACCACGGAACGGGCGCACGACCGGGAATGCCAAAGGTGCGAGGGATGGACTCAGTGGCGGTCTGCACGAGCAGGTTGGTGAGTGCTTCCGCCGACATAGGGGACACCAGGCTGACACCAGGCCTCACTGACAAAATCTCCTCTAGTCGCGTCTCGTATGCTGACCAGTCGGCCTTTTTAAAATTCCATCGACATGGTCGCGTCCCGAGTACTGCGCCATCCTCGTAATCTAGCCACACCGGAAAGTGATCACTGCTTAGGAGGTCGTCGACCACCTATTGTGCGCTAAAAAATTGTGCGAGTTGTGGGCTACACAAACTGAGGTCCAGAGCAGAGGTATGGCCCGAGGGCAGGGTAAGGTGAGTCGGTGTTCCATCACCTAGTATTAAGACCGGCGTGGGAAACTCGGACATCAAGCGGAGTAGTTCAGTTGACGGGAACCCCGCACCGGGCGGCAAGTACAGTGAGCAGATGACGGCGGTTAAAACGCACTCTTACTGCGACGGCCTGCAGCCTGGCGTGCAACACTAATCTCTGCACCGCTACACCATGATGGACAGCCAGCAGTACTCCACCATGCGCAATGGTGTCTGAGGGCATGTCCATTCGGAAGACTGAGTAGCATTTTAGGCTATAAATGTAGTCCGGCGTCACCTTGGTTTCTTGTAAACAGATGGCTGCCGGACAGTGGCGGTTTACGAGCACCTGGAGGTCTTCTGTGCTGGTTCTCAGCCCCCTGCAATTCCATTGTAAAATGGACCGCAGTTGATCCATTTAAACCGGGTTAAAATATGTATGGAAAATAGCACAGACAATATCACAGGTGGGCGAGTCTAAAACAAAAGTAGCTGCCAAAATGCACCGCCAGTACACTATAAAGGTGGAGCTGACTCGGTGTCGACGGATGCCCTCGGGCGAGATCTGGGGTGTTCCCTACCGGGCGGTGATGGTGTCCATGGGGAGCTCGCTTACGTCACGGGGGAAGGCCAGGGTGCGATTCTGTCGCCCCATGTGGTGGAGTGGGAGGCTGGCCCATGACCCTCCCCGTCTCTGAGGTACATTGGGGACTGGCTCTGGTACTTGGGGACGGTGGAGGTGTCGCCCTGGGAGGGTGTCCACCAACTCGGGCGCTCGGCAACGACTCCCTGGAACGGGTCCGCTCTGCCCGACCAGACGCACCCATGTCGGGCGCCCCCTGCGGACGTCGACTGAGAGACGTGGTCGGGTCGCCGGAGGAGCGACCACCGGGACTCGTCGAGAGGTCACGCCAGATTCCCCTGAACTAGTTGGTGGGGGTGGGAGAGTTGACGTGGATGGTACAGGGATGGGCTGGGCTGGTGTTTGATCGGTGGAGGTGGTGGGTAAGGATTCCAGGTGGTTATCGGAGGGCCTGGTGGGCCTCTTGGTTCGCAGGACTCGTTGCCATTTCTCCGGAGCTCTATCCGGAGAAGGCGGCGTCACGACCTCACAGGCCGGTGGCGGAGAAGCAGCGCGCTTTTCTTCCTCTAGGGAGTCTCACTTATCTGGTTTGGTGGTGTCGTTGGCGAGGCTACGGGTACGCCGAAGGAGCGAAGGAGCGCACACAGTTGTGCGATCAATCCGTTGGTTTTATGTTCCTCTATCTGGAATGGGACTGGTGTGGTGGTTTTGACTTTCGAAGCGTAAGATATTTTTGGATTTGACTGTCCATAAATGTATCGAGCCTCCTGTCACCCTTTCTTACACCGTATATAAACTCAGATGTCTGTAACGCTTTCTCTGCCTCTTTCGCTTCCACAAACTCCACCTCCAAAGAGCCATCCTTCAGCTTTTCGCAACGGACGATCTTCCCGAACCGGTCACAACCGTCTCGTCTTTGAAAGGGGGAAAGAGCGGCGATATTTTTCGTATGTCCGCGAAAGATGAGGATACTTGGTTATGGGAGACTTGGCCTCCACAGCTACCCGAGTTAGAATCGCGCCTATCGGCACCGAATGAGCAAGTGGTCTGGTCACCACGAGAGGGACCAGGAGTAGTTTTTTTGTGTTGTGGATGCCATGTAGTGTGTATTGGTTTCAACTCCTCGGGCGCCCCACCACATAGGGCCCTTACTGGGGGGACGCCTGGGCCCCGCGGACGGGAGGACGCCAGGCGCCCGAGGGGAGGGCGCCGCCTTCGCCCGGCCGGGAGAGAGGGACTCACCACCCCGACCGGGACCCAGCACCGCCCACCCCTTGACCTCAGCCGGCCGGGCCGGCGGACACTGGGAAGAATTCCAGGCCCCCGGCCCGAGGCGACCAGCCACTTGACCCGTATTGGGCCCTACGGGCCCGCCCACCCCTCCAGGATATCAGGACAAAAAAGGCGTGTTGGTAAGGCGCCCCCGTCACAACTAGCACCGTGCGACGGGGGATCTCAGCCTCCAGGACTCCGTCAACCCCAAGGGGGGGGGCGGTCCGAGGGGCGCGGCTACCCCGATAAAACTGAGCTGGTGGGCAGGACCGGGGAAGTTGTCCTACCTGCTCATGATAGGATAGTTGGTGTTGCAGGGCCAGGTAAAGGACATGTTGAGATGAGATGGGCATTGGAATGGGAGCGTATGGATGGAAGGACGACTGAAGCACCCTTAGTCTCGCCCCTCACCATTGGACCGATGGCCTGGTCCGCCGGGCCCTTGGGGCACACAATCCCCCCCTCCCCACACACACCACCACGGAAAGGTGGTGCCTCGTCGGGTGGGGTGGGGGGGGGAGTAAATTATGTGTGGCTTAGCTGAACAAACACCATGGTTTCCCCTCAGCAAAACAGAAGCTGTTTATACCTAGTTCCGTAATTGGCATTCCATAGTGTGGTAAACTGCAAGCCGCATCCCAATGCAGATACTTGCTAAATGATCAATAAATAGCATGCCAAGTATATTTTAAGTTGTGAATATTGCACATTTCACATGATCACATGATTGGTAAAATATATGGGCAAATACATAGAGATGGAATTGAAATGCACATGTGTATTGTGATAGTTCGACAGATTTCATAGCGTACCTCCAAGCAGTATTATTGTGATGGAACAGAGTGGGTAAGATGCCTGCTCCAATTAATGCAATATATTGATGATGTCCATGGAGATATTGGAAAAAGAGACTGCTATCAAATGACAAATTGCAGGGATGATTTTGCTATACGCTTTGGATTTTAGACAAGGTACACTTGTTATCAGGTTGATCTTTACATGGAATGCCAGGCATGTTGTGGAATTTTAATTAGCTTACTTGCAGGGATATATGCATTGTGCATGTGTAGCAGTTCACGTAATCAATTATCAGTCGGTGTAGGCAGACATGATCAGCTACCTGCAGGTTTAGGCTGACGTGATTAATAATATGTAGGTAGGTGTAGAGCAACATAATCAGTAATCAGCAGGTGTAGGCCAATGTCATCCAACATCTTCAAGCAGCATTTCGATGATGCAAAGTGAGCAAGATGCCCTCTGCAACTGCTGCCATATTTTATGATGTTGATGGAGATAATGCAAAAAGAGATGACTATCGAATAGAAAATTGATGTGATTCATTAGCTAGAACTGTTATGGATCTTAGATGTAGGACAAGAATTGCTGGCTTAATTTGTACATGGAATGTCAGGCATATTGTGGAATTCCACTGAGCTTGATGAAAGCATTACAAGTATACTACTGCTGGGGTTTCTGCAGTTTGTTGCAAAATGTAATGGCAGTCTGGCATTATTGTGCTTTAAGGTAATCACGAGACAAATTTTGCACATCTACCTGCATGAAGCAAAGTGGTTAGGTTTGGCTATGTCAGGCTTGGTTATGTTTTTATCTCGAATTTGTTTTTGAGAAATTATTATTCTTAAAACAAGCTTAAGCCAAGTTACATTTGGTTTGGGTTTTCGAGTAATTTTAGAGCAAAATTTGCTTGATTTTTGTGCACTTTATTGATTATTTTCCCATGGGAGGTTAGGTTATGTTAGGTTAAGTTGTGCTACACTTTTTTTCATTATTTTTTAGCTATGTTACCCATCTCCAAGCCCATTTTTTGTGTTATTTTGCCAGCCAACTGAAAAGTATGCATTTGCAGAGAAAACGAGTAGCCACATCATGTTGACCATATTCATGAACATTGCGCTGGAAAAAGAAATACCAATAATTCAAAAATTATCTTCAAGCACAAATTTGGCAAATATCTTGCCATCTTCAGCATGCTGCAGTCAGCTAGAAAATGTCAATTCTCTTCACTTAATGTTAATATGAAAGGGCTGTGGACATCCATGTTTCCAACAAGATGGATACTAACAAGTCAGTTCCCATTTTTGTAAAAAGTATACTTCTATTTTGTGGGAGTTTTCACAAAAATCGAAGATAAAATCACCGTTTTCAACCTAATTCTGGATGTGAAAAATGTTTACACTTCTCAGGAAAGTACTCTGGTTACAGGCTCCCCTCGTCCTTAGGCATGCCCACGCCTATCAAAATACTCGTACCCCTGTCTACCAATGGTACATATACATCGAAATGTTCGTCGCAGCAAGCGGGGCCACCAGCAGAGATCAGCGGACTGTCTCCGCGTGCAGGATCGCTCGACAACGTCCTCATCTTGTTGGCCGTCGGGAGGCCGATGAACATTGCTTCTGGCTTACTTGCAGTCGCATTGGTATACATCGGCACAAATAAGAATAATAGCGTGGTTTTCTACGATCAATTTGCCCCTGACGATTGGATCTGATCCAAGCTAAAACTGTTGCGATTATTTCGAACTGGCAGCTTCCCAAATGGAAGATTTAATGGGCGGTAGTCAAGCATCGCTGAGCTCTACAGATGTGACGTCACATATATTTTGACCGATCACAAAGCGAGGCATTCTGAGGTGCTTCTTTGAATTATTAAAGTAATTTTGGGATTTTAAAGAAATAAATGAATGCCCCCATCGCCCTTAAAATGAAAAATAAATAGTGGAACTTAAAAAAATATGGCCTGTCCCGACATGAAACTTCTCCATTGTCATGGGGGCACTTGTCTGGAGGGGCGCAATTTCTTTGCAGCGGCGCCACTGCGAAAGCACCTGGAAGAACGCCTCTGGCTTAAAAATTCGAGAGGGCGGGCTGCACTCGGTCCTTCCCGATGGGGCGCCTTTCCTTCCAAGGGGTGCCTTTTTTCTTTCATAGCCTCTAGCTGACAAATTCGAGCGTACACTGGAACCTTTTCAGCGGGGCGCCACATCCATGTGGGGGGGGGGGCACATGCCCTCAGTGCCATACCCTTTATCCACCCTGGTTGCCATTGCATCGAAATGTGTCCCCGTAAAACAGGAAAGCATGCGAAAGGTATGTCCATATTTACTACAATAAGACCATCATCCAATATTTTTTGTCTTTCTGCTACAAGAGAACAACGTTTAATGTACTTGCAGCATTGCTCTATGGCGATCGTAAAATGTGGTCCAGCACATACGACATAAAGCTAGATGTTCATAGCCAGTGATGAGGATTGCAAATTGCTAATTAACTTTTTGTCCACAAAATATAATTTTTTTAACAATGGTAAATGTGGAAACCAGACATTGAAAATGAAGCGACTGATAGGCGTAGGGGGGTAGGCGAGGCTACCCCTCTACGCTGTCCAAACTTATCGCGGCCCTGGTTTGTCCCCCCACCCCACCCTCCAATTTGGAAACCGTGACTACACCCATGGACACCGCAACTGGAACTGGGGTCAAAAGCCGCAGCTACTCCCACTTCGGGTGAGCAGTAACTTTTTACTGTGCTCAAGTACGAATCCCAGCTCTTGCAGGGCACTTTCCTACCTTAGCTTGTGCAGGGCGATTGCTACGATCACCCCTAGCATTTCCAAATGGAAGGAACTAGCGACATGTAACAAAACCAGTGTGTTGCGCGCCACGAGATCTCGTGATTGGTGTCCGATTTTTCTACTTTGGGGCACTGATAGTGTTGCAAAAAATGTCCCTTTCTAGAAGCTTTCGCAATCCAAATAATTATGCAGTAAAAAAAATCCACTACTTGCAATGCTAGATCTGGCACTGCATGTAATGTATTTTTGCTGCAGTGTATTATTGTGCTGTTTTGTGTCTTTTGGCGAGATATGTGTGGTTCTTTATCTGACAGATGTCAGATGAAGAAGCATACATAACCCGCAGTCCCAGCTATTAATGACATTATCCAATAGTGATGACTGTGATGATGAAGAAGAGGCGGCAGCATGTTCTGTAAGTCCATAGCATGTGGTAACCTACGACTGCTTATAAAATCCACTTCTAGTTCTAGGACTCTTCATCTTGTGTAGCCATATTGGGTACTTGACTCTGCGTCCTGGCAACATCATTGAGGATAATGTTTATTTGTTCATTCATGTGGTCATGAGAGCTGCAGGAACGTTCAGGGTTCAGGATCCAAGATAATTCGAAAGTGGAATAGAAAATGAGATGCGAGCAAGATTGGAATAATGCCAGCTTGCCACTATGCGCAATACAGGCTGGATGACTGTATATGATCTTAATAGCATTGATGAATATATTCCGTATAATGGTGCAAGTGGTGTGGCTGATTGCTTGGTGCAGGTGAATTGATAAACCACTATGCCTTCATTCTCCAATTGTGAAACATGCTACAGATCAGAACGGTGAACAGCAGAATGTAATGACAAAGAAACTAGGGAACAAGAGTAGCTCCTGCCTGACTTGGAAGGCATCAAGGGAATAATTATCCCAAAATATTGGTAGGTGCAAGTCATGTTTTCCCATAACATATGAGGTGCTCTTAGTAAGTGGGAGGGACAAAAATCACAAATAATGGTGTTCAGTGGGAGATGGGTTAGGTTAGCAAATATTGTGTGTTGATACATAGGTGCACTAAGGGGATTCAAGTCCACTTGGGGTTAAAATTGATGTATTGAGACCCTGAAAGTAAATAGCCATATCAAATACATCAGTTCATTTATTTTTTGGATATGGCTCCTTCTTCAGAATAAAAATTCACCCATACTCCCAAAACAAGAACAACAACCAGAAAGCTTCGTTCATCCCAGGACCGCCCCTTTGGAAAAGGGGCGAAAATATGTTCTTCAGAGGATGTAAGGTTACTTGGTGACTTCATCAAACCAATTTGGGTTGAAGAAGTGAACTGGCACAGACAGCTGCATCTATACGAGTACTCGTATACGGAAGGAAATTATAGAAAGGTATCGGAATAGCAATCTAAATGTTTTCCCGGGTTTTCTAGATGCAAGCAAAGTATTCCATCACATGCAGCATTTCAGTTTTTTTCCTTCAAGTTGTTATTCTACCGGCATGTATGTCTGCACAATTCATATTCTTAAATGCTGGTATACCCATCAAACGGTGCATGTGGGATTGGGGTGAAAAATTATCGAAGATGTCTGGTGTAACGAACTGATAACGGCAAGGTGGAATTCTCTCTCCATACCACTTCCATTTATATATTGCTAACCTGAGTCAAAAACTCAACCGACGTAGTGCTGGCTGCTATGTTTAGGTGATGCAAAAATGAACCAAATAATGTACGCAGGTAATATTGCGCTTGTAGCTCCTTCTATAGCTGGATTGCAAAGGCTACAAAACTTGTGCGAAGAATTTGGAAACGAAAGAGCAATAACATGCAATGCGAATAGTAGTGTTGCACTAGCATGCAGATAGCATGCACATGAAAGATGTTATGCCGCCTCAGCTTTGCATTGGTGGTGCCACACCGAGACAGGCTAAGGATGTTAAATACCTGGATCATATAATTAGCACCTACTCATTTGACGATCTTGATATCACCCCACAGTACAAGTAGATTTTCAGACAGGGCAACTCATCCATGAGGAAATTTGGCATGTGCGCTCCAACCGGCGATTCCCAACGTTTTATACCTTTATGTGCTTCGATGTATGCTGTCCACCTGTGATGGAACTATGCACAGAATACGACGAAGAGACTTGTGAGCACATATCATCTGGCATTGAAGAAATCCCATGGCTATCGCAAATATTACAGTTCGTCGCTCACATGCGTTGCTCACGATGTCGAGCACTGCAGCACTACAGCGGCGTCCCGGTCGGACGCCGGCGACGGCTGAGGAGGCGAGGATGTCGGGGCGGACAACAAGTGAAGCGAAGAGCAAGGCAACGAGCAATAACATCAGCTCAAAGGAGTGCTGCTCTGCAGACTACTCCCGGCACTGGGGAAGCCCCCCATCGTATAGAGTGCCGCCCAACTCTCTCAGCTGTACAAAGCACTGCGAGTGCAATGCCACCTCCACGGCGAACACTCAGCCGATGTCTCTTGCAGCCTCCACGATTGACGCTTCGTCAAACGCAGAACGTCGGTAAAGTCCAGCAACAGAGACGTTGTCGTCGACTCAAAATCGGCCACGGGAATGTCAGCTCGCTGACCAAACACCTAGACGACATCAACCAACTACTATCGACCGAGCAATTTGACATATTCTGCGCCACCGAGACGAGACACTGCTCTCCGTAGATATGGACGACAGCACCCTCATCTTACCTGGCTTCAACATCAGGCGGAGGGAAGTGTCGCACGGGCGTGGAGTCGCTATTATCTCCCGTAATCGCCTCACTGTCGAGCCATTGTGGGTGCCTACACCGAACTCATCTCTAGAATCACTGTGACTGATCTAACAACAGTTGTCATTGGAGCTGTATACCGTTCCCCAAATAGTGCAGTGACACCGGCCAATGAGGAGCTACATGATCAGCTGGCACACGTCCTAACCCCGGGCAAGCCCATCTTTCTTCTCGGTGACACCAACTTTGACATGCTGCAGCCCGACAAACCGGGTGTGCGGGCTTATCTGCGTACGCTTTGCGATCTGTCCCTCAGCCAGCTGATAACCAACGTCACACACCCACCACGACGAGGAGACAGCCCGAGTCTCCTCGATCATCTCATCACAAATCGGTCTGACCTGACCACAGAAGTTCGAGTCATTCACACAGATTTCAGCGACCACGACGTCATTGCTGCATCTATCACAATTGACAGGCGTCGCCTTCAGCCCACCGTCATTACCATCCGATCGACAAGACGCTTAGATCAAAATGCTTTGTGCCTAGATCTGCTGTTGGCCGACTGGTCCGCCGTTTATCAAGCGACCAACACCTCGGACAAGTGGGACGCATGGCTGGCTGCATGGCAGCCAATAATCGACCATCACATGCCCCTTCGTCAAATCAAGCTGAAGCACCGGTCGCCGCCTTGGTTGCAGCATGATGACGTTCATACAGCAAGGGCAGCACTGAAACAGGCGCGCGAGCACAGAGATGCAGCACGAAGCGAAGAAGCCCAGCGGAATTACCGTGAGCACAAAAGCGCACTCCGAACGGCTCAACATCACGCATGCACAGAATACTTTCATACTGCTGCACACCGTGGAAGAACATCCACAAGTTCATTATTGCCTCCAGCAAGTTAACGATAGAAGAGCCTGGCACAACCATTCAACCGCCTGATTGGCATGAACGGCTCAACCGGCATTTCACCGGCGTCGGTGCAGCGATAGCTGCTGATCTAGCGATGGCGCCGCCCGGAGAGCCCCTCTGGCCAAGACCCCCACGTGTCTGTAGCGGCGCATTCACACCGTATCCTGTGACGATGCCAGAGCTGTCAAAAGCGTTGCAGCGCATGGGTGGCTCACGAGCGTCCGGAGCTGATGGCATCACCATCCGGATGCTTAGGATGACGTTTAGTGTGGTCGGCCCGCACCTGTTAAACATTATCAACTCATGCATCACAAGCTGTGAACTGCCACCGTCATGGAAAACGGCGATGGTAACACCCCTGCACAAAAGTGGTAATGCAAACGACCCACACAACTACAGGCCAATGTCGATATTGCCAGTGGTCGAAAAACTCTGCGAGCGTGTCGTGTGTACACAACTGATAGACTATCTGACTAGTCATCATCTACTGTGCCCAGAACAGTACGGTTTCCGGCCCGGCCTGTCTACCGAGATGGCTCTGCTAGACACGGTCATCCACGCTACCCACAAAATCGACCAAGGCGAGATCACTCCACTGGTTGCAGCTGACACCTCAAAGGCGTACGACCGCGTGGAGCATAGTCGCCTCATGGACAAGCTCGGATGGTACGGCGTCAACTCCGAATGGTTCCGAGCGTGGCTTGAGGGCC
Organism: Ashinkailepas kermadecensis; assembly: GCA_034440615.1. Classification (NCBI taxonomy): domain Eukaryota; kingdom Metazoa; phylum Arthropoda; class Thecostraca; family Neolepadidae; genus Ashinkailepas; species Ashinkailepas kermadecensis. The sequence continues at coordinate 42,345 of JAOTOM010003427.1, forward strand.
GTTCGCAAACGGTGAAGGATTCTAGCCCTCTGTCGGTGACACATGGTGTGGTGCAGGGCTCGATCTTGGGTTCGGTCATGTTCCTAATATTCTCCAATGACCTCCCACAACATATCCCACACGGCAAGATTGTTATGTATGCCGATGATGTCCAGTTCCTTGAATCTGGGAAGCGAAACGAAATCACAGCCATTAGTCAACGATTGAATAAATCACTGTCAGTCGCCTTTAACTGGTTCATCCAGAATCGACTAAAAGTAAATCCCTCCAAAACTGAGATGGTTGTTCTCCAATCTTCTAGACAGCATACACCTGTGGAATTCTCAGTTCGTCTGGGCCAGTTGGAAATAGTACCCACGAAGTCTGTGAAATTACTTGGCGTGAAAATTGACTCACACCTGTCCTGGGATGTGCATGTATCTACTGTTGTGCGTCTGTGTAACCGCATACTCATTGGACTCGTTAGACTGCGTCATAAGTTTTCTCACATTACGAGACGGGTGCTAATTGAGGCACTCGTATTCCCTCACATAAGATACTGTGTGTCTGTCTGGGGAAGCTGTAGCAGAGCCCAGAAACGACGCATTCAAAAATGCATCAACTTTGGTGCAAGGATTGTCGCCGGCTTGCACTACCGGGATTATGTGTCGCCCACGTTGAAAGAACTAGGATGGCTTAAATTCGAGGATTTCATATCCGAGGCAGATGCTCACTCAGTTTTCAAAATTATGAACGAGTTCACTGGCTCAGAATTCATTCGCGGTCAACTAAACTGTCGCCCAACTGTGTCGCAACGGAGCACCAGGGCCACGGCTAACGGTGACCTCCAGGTACCACGATGCCGCACAGAATTCGCGCGCCGCTCCTTCATACCGAGAGCTTGCCGGACGTGGAACAATCTGACTCCAGATGTGAGGAACTCAGGTGGCTACACTATTTTCAGACGGAGGCTTTCGGCCATGCTGCGCATGTCCGGGCTCTAATTTCCGGCCTCCGGAACATCGCTTACATCAGCACTGTGATACCACTCATTGTTGTCGTGTATGCTCGTGATGATGGTTTGTGATGCACATTAGTGCACTTCTGTGACGGAAACTGAAAAACCCTGCTCGGGAGGATCCGAAATACATTACATTACATTACATTACTAACACAATGCTTACTATGTCGAGCACTAACATAACCTAGGCATTATTACATACAAGAGGCTGACCTGGCTCCATCACAATAATACGTTCATCTAAGTTACTTAGGATGACCTTGTGCAGTACTTGAAAAATATTGCCACAAAACGGAACCAGAAGAAATTATGTTTAAAGTGTCACCTCTTCGCCTATGCCTGCCGGTCATACAACAAAAACCGCAATAATTTCAGCCTATCTGAAATGTGCCATAGTTGGCATCATGTGTCCATGCATTTGAATATCTCTCATATTTCCATAAACGGATAATGCGTTGCCAAAACCGACAATCCCATGTAAGCGCCCTAAACGAACGGGGCTTTGGCATTTCCGCATTGCACATCAGGTTTGCGCTTGGATTGACCCCATCCAGCTTCGAATTTACTTTCGGGTGCCCATGCAACCAGATATATTTTTAATCGAACATTCAACATGGTGCATTTAAGTTCGAGATACGTGGGCGATATCGCAGATGCGCCTGATTAAGACTTTAGCCACTTGGTTTGCCTTTTTCGAGTCCACATAAGCCAAAATTGAAAGCAATTCAGTCATTGAACATATCTGCAGAAGATCGAGCACGCAGCTCAAATTTGAATGAACTGAGCCAAATTGTCGAGAAGGTTTTACTTATCTATTCGATTCCTACACTTCCGAGAAAATTGGACGCAATACGACGCATGTTTTACTAGTTCCCAAGGAAGCGCAAATGCGGTTCACAAGCTCACTGCAGCGGCACGTTGCCTAATGGCGCCTCATACTGCTTTGCATATTCTCTACACATATTGCATCCAAACCTTCCCATACAGTGGATGTGCAAAACAAAGGTAGCGAATTACACGAGCAGGGCGAATTCAGAACACAAAATGGCGCAGTCATGCTACTTCGGTATCATGTCGAATTGTTCCAATTTGATACAAAAAAAAGCTTCGCATACTTAATTTTGCATAACATTGACCAAAGGACCGAGATGTGGACCAGGGACGGATACAGGGGACACTGCGGTACGAGTACACCCCTGTTCAACGAATTTTCAGCCAGAGACGACCCTCGAAGAGCAATAGGTGCCCCTTGGGAGGAAAAGGCACCCTCCTGAAAAGAAAAGGCTCCAGTGCATCCCACCCCGTGTTCAATGAATTTTCAACTGAAGGCGTCCCTCCAGGCACGGGCGGGTACAAGGGGCATTGGGGGCTTGTGCTCCCCCCCCCATGAGAAGATGGCGCCGCTCCGGCCGTATAAATATACCCTCTGAGAAGGATGGAGTGCACCCCTCCACATATAACTTTTCAGCCAGAGGCTCATCTCGGAAAGCAAAGGCTTCCAGGTATTTTGGCATTGGCGACCATTCTGGCAAGTCCCCCCTCCCGCCCCATGGCAATTCCTGGATCGGTCCTTGATGTGGAGCTAACTGACATTATCATGTGTCAGTTTTCGGTGAACTTCGGGTATTGACGGAGACAGGCAATGCAGCCAACTAAGTGACTTTTTTTGTATAGTGTACTGCGAATTGCGCAATTTTATGGTAGTACGGTTTTGTGGTTGTGGCGATTTGAGAACAGTGGATTGGGTAGGTTCTAATGGCATCGGCATCCGATATTGATAATAATCTCGGAGTTCGTGGTGGGAGAGACTCCGAATCCACAACATAACATTGTTGGTCCTTTCCGAACGAGTCTGCTGATTGTGGGAACATACGACCAAGCCGATCCACCTTTAGCTGTTTCTTTGTATTCATTTTATTTAGATTCACGTGTCACAGACCACAAAGAGTCATCCCCCATGTCACATATATCAGGGCCCATGCCAGCCTCGAATCAATACAGCTAAAACCCGTTCCCGCTATGCACCGCCCTCGCCTCCCACCACCTATCGCTTCAGTGAATGACTGTTGCCACCAGCAGCAGCCCTCCCACCCCGCAGTGGCAAGCGCGTGTCTGGCACCACAATGACAATACTTTCCCATCCAAACACAACCACAAACACACAAACACGCAAACACACACATACACACACGCACGCACACGCAAACGCACACATACATGCACACATACACACGCACACACACACAGGCACACACATACGCATACACATACACACAAGCACCCCTCCCCCACACACACATAAAGGCGCTCCGAGTCGACAATGTTCACAATGCGACATTGCTGCACGTGCAGCAGCGGTCACAGCGGTGGGGCGTCACTTCCGCCGGCGCCACAATGGCCCGCGCCAAAATCACCACCGACTCTGACAGCGCACCGCCACACAGAGTCAGGCGTGACCTCCTGCACTGTGTTGGTTTCAACTCTACGAATGCTCCACCGTCACACGGAGGGTGACAACAGAGGGCAACTCGCCTTACTGGGGAGTCGATTGTATCCTCCTGCGGGGCACCCTCAGGCAGGGCACCCTCCGGCGTGGCACCCTCAGGCAGGGCACCCTCCGACGGGGCACCCTCCGGCGGGGCACCCTCAGGCAGGGCACTCTCTGGCGGGGCACCCTCAGACAGGGCACTCTCCGGCGGGGCACCCTCAGGCAGGGTACCCTCCGGCGGGGCACCCTCCGGCGGGGCACCCTCAGGCAGGGCACTCTCCGGATGGGCACCCTCAGGCAGGGCATCCTCCTGCGGGGTATCCTCAGGCAGGGCACCCTCCTGCGGGGCACCCTCAGGCAGGGCACCTTCCAGCGGGGCACCCTCAGGCAAGGCACTCTCCGGCGGGGCACCCTCAGGCAGGGCACTCTCCGGGGGGCACTCTCCGGGGGGGCACTCTCCGGGGGGGGGGCACCCTCCGGCGGAGCACTCTCCGGCGGGGAATACTCCGACGGAGATCACTCTAGCTGTCCAACGAACCATGCAGCGTGGGCATTTTATGCACCTTTCATTGAGAAGTAATTGGCTCACCCTCCAGGGTAGGTTTGTGCTGCACCTGCCACCAGGGTGTCCATTTTCCGCCCAGCATGGGTGTCTGGCGTGCACCCTGTGGCGAATGAGAGCGCGTACGTACGAGCGTGGCGTATTGCGTTATTTAGGCAGGCCAAGTTCATAGTTGCGTTCGAGGACCAAGTCCGAGCTCGAGTCCGAGTTCTAAGACATGTACATACGAAAGCAGAGTTCATATGAGCTACCAGACCCGACCCTATCCAATCCGACCGTCAGGCTTTTTGCTTTTCCGCACCCCCCCCCTTAGTAAACAAAAATACGCTAGATCAATCGATATAATTAGATATTTTCACCACGCGAAACCATACATTTTCGGCTCTCTCTGTTTCTTCACATTTTTGGGGGTCGAGCCTCCTCTTGCGAATAGCCTGGCTGCGCAACTGCAGTGTGGCAAGTCGGTGTGCTCGGTCCTTGTGGCATGTCGGCGTGCCCAGTTAGAGTGGCACTGTGGGAGGTCGGTGTTTCCAATCAGCGTGGCGGGATCGTACTCAGTGTCCCCATCAGTGTGGCAGATCGGTGTCCCCACTAGTGTGGTAGGTCGACGGCCCAGGTGGGTGTGGCAGGTCAGCGGTCCAAGTCAGTGTGGCAGGTCGGCGACCCCAGCCGATACGACAGACTGCCGGCAGGCGCTTGCCGCTGGCTGTCGCTGCCTCTAGACGGTGGCTGCAAACCACAGTCGAGGCCGTGACGGCGGCTCCGTGCCGCCCGCGGTCACGCCGGACCACCAGCGTGACGCTCGCGCGCCACAAAGGCGCCGCCATGGCGTGATGTGTTCGAGTATAGATCCAGACGATCAGGGCTGCCAGATCGACAGATTGTGTACCAAAATTTCGAGCTTGTCATATTTTAAGCGGTTCGCATGGATATTTTTGCGTTTGGTGTTTTTTTGTGACTGACATAGTTTTGGCCCATTTGAGTACCTTCAAAAGTGATCAAGGTTGATATACTGTTTCCTCTTTTAATAATTTCCCCATATTTTTTCAAACGCAACGGCTTCGTATACTGCATGATAACGTCGTTGTTGTCAGAACTGGTATTCCAATGAGACGAGTCGGTTGTGGACTGACACTGAATTATGTTTTTGTGGCATCATGGCCTCATAACATAATGATTGCTTTGTAATACACATGTAGTTCAAAGAGAGAGGTTATGAATCTGATTGTAATCATATATAAAATTGTGATATATGCAGTTCTAATTAGGGTTACTGTAAGACGTTTTGCATTTTTGTCCAAGAGGTTCGGACGGCCAAACCCAGCTCGCGCGCGGCACATGGCGAGGCCTTCTCCCCAGCACAGCGTGCCCGACGAAGACAAAATAGACCCACAGGCAGAAGCCTGGAGGTGGTTTTCAAGGCCAACCGAGAGGCGGCCGGGCACATCCCGAACGCCAAACACCTGCGCCATGGTGGCGAAGGGTGGAGCATGGGCCGGCCCGCGGCGGAAGCGGGAGCAGCAGCTGGATCTCCAGAACCTTCTGGAACATTCGCGAAAAAAGGAAAATGGAAGAGAGAGAGAAAGTGCACAAAGCCGGAGGCGATGAAGGGGAGAGGAAAACTCATGAACGCCGGGCACGAGGGGGATTCTCGGACGCGAGGCCGTGGACGCCGGAGACTCGAAGACGCGCGGCGGTGGACGCCGGACCAACGCCCTCAGGGACGTCCAGCGGTGGTACGATGGCTGAGCTATCGGATGGAGGAGAGGAAGAGCTCAGCCGAGGCCACCCGCCACCCACCATCGCCATGTGAGTGCTGCTCGGCATCATGGGGCTTCACCCATCACCACCGTCCCAGCTTAGCAAACCCCACCGGCGACGGCGTCTTCCCGCGTGATGGGAGGGCGGGGGGGATAAGTGTGTATTCGTGTTTGTGTGTGTGTGTTTGTGTCATTATAGATAGTGTTCGCCCCTATAAGTCAGGTGTACCTACTATTTTCTTTCTATTTTAGCATAGGAGAGCATGGTAAATGACGGTTGCCGGGGACGGGGTTGAAGTCCCAAGTACTGTGACTTTAATACGGTGACTGTAATACGGTGACTCCCAAACAAATGCCCTGTTGTGATTTCACCTCTTTAACTTGGTCTATGCTGAAATTTACCAGATTCGCTATCTGATTCGGTGCATATTATTTTGCAACTCACATGAAAGATTAGTCTTTTTTGGCGAGCGCGTACCTGGTGACAACACTCACGTCAAAATACGGACAATGGCCTGATCTAAACTGTTCTGGAATAATTACATGATTCTGGAGGACATGGCTTATCCGAAGGCTCCGGTTAACAAATCCCTTGTTTCATGGCGTTCCGAGGGGTGGATGAACGGGTGCTGGCGACGATATTTAAGTACGGCTAAAGGAACCGCCCTGGAAGGTAACACTCAGGGCCAGTAACCAGTACCCTCAGGTAACCAGTAATGATTTTGTTTTCAAGTGGCTCGTCATAACAATCCCGAGTTGAACGCGCTGTGAATGGCAAGATGGATAACTTCGAAACCAGGCGGCAGACACGTTGTATGCTCTATATTTACTTCAACGTCGGTCGTAGGAAGGCACATCAAAGCATTTCTATGACAGACCACATACCAGCATCGCTATCTCTCTATCGTCGATGGCATCCTCAGATATAGCGAGAGAGACAGCCTACCTGATGTCCTCCTACGGGCGATATGTCCTCGGGCGTCGACCATGAGGGGCCTTTGACCCTCCCTTCCTCAAGGGGGGGGGGGGGGGCACGACGAAAGGGCGCAATGACGAAACTCTCCTGATTGTTACTCCTGGGCAGTATTTTAAGTGGTAACTGTTAACTGGGCTCAGGTATCTCTTGACCGCAAAATTCCGCTGGCCTCTGTGACCCAGGGGCGCAGATGGGTTTCGAGCCCGGTAGCAAGTAAGGCCTTTACGGGGGACGGGCATTGCGGTTCGTTGAGTCTGGTCGGAGGACAGTAGGTAGAGGCAAAACACTGCCCGGTAATTTGTCCACCTCCGAACTCTGTACGTGGGCACGGATGGTACAGAGGTTCGGGGGACGCACGGACCGGTTTGGCATGCCGTAAGCCCCGGGGCTGAAAGGCCTCTGGCGCATATCGCCATATATTGCGCTTTCGTTTCACAACAGACGCAGGGTAAGCAGCCTTTTTGAAGTGCAGTCAATGTGTACTCTCAATGGAAATCGCTATGTGAAAGTCACTTTCGAGCTACATAGGGGCAAGTTTTACACACAAAGTTTCTATTGATTCGTGAAATTAAAGAAATGTGCGGCATTGTGGGGCAGGAGCAAGTTACCTACCGACCTACTTTGATAGGTACGACAGGTGACAAATGCTAGAACCGAACGCACAACGAATAAGTCTGTTCATTGTCAGTGGGCTTTTACTGGGCGTTGATGTGATGCTTAGTGAGCTCTGTTATTTCCATGCATTCACTAGTGCATCCAGGATTACATCTCAGCCCTCCCCCCCCCCTCCAATACAGCATGATTTGGAGCGAAATCGGTCTTCAATCTCAAATTATGCAAAACCTAGTAGCATTTTGTGGGACAATGTTACTCTGAGCTCATGCTTAGGTAGGCTTTCTAAATCCTTTCCAAAAGCCTCCCAAACTTCCCAAATCCAAAGAATTTGAAAATTTCTGAGAATAGTGTTTGCATGGCCACATCAAACAACTCAAAGTCAACTTTCTGGACCTGCGCAATACATGCGATTGGGTAAATATGTAGAAGCCCGTAGGCCACTTTTTGGTCAAAAATGTGTTTTTTCTGGTGTTTTCTGATGTGATTTGAATGAATTTGATATTCATTTCTCTTGAAAATCCAAGCTTGTTTAGATATCAGCACTTCAAGTTGTACTAATATCTCAATAAGCAGTCATTTCACCAAGAAGAGATCATCACGATAATTCAAACAACATTTAAAACAACACCAGCAAACATATTGACATGGCATGCTATCCCCCGTCGCCCGAACAAAATATTGGCAAAGTGTACAGCAAAAGGATTTTCAACTGGGACAGTGTATATTGAAGAATAATGTAATAATACAACAACAACAACAACACCAACAAAACCTAGCCTAACATAAACTAACCTGATCTAATGATGTTAGATCACCTAAACCTACTGATGCTGAATCACATAATATCATCACGACACTGAAGGAGTACACATCATCTGCATTATCAATGCCAAGTGGGATGATTTTAAACAGTGAAAATCTTGCTTGTATGTGATTTCCCAAGGAAATGATAGGCAAAGAGGTTGCTAGGTAAGCTTCAAGAAGTCCACCAGTCCATGCATTTTTTATGATATGCTCTCATGAGCTTCTGTATCAATACCAGAAGTTTATAGTTTATATTCGGACAATGAAAACTGATGGGATCTTCCTTAAAGCCCTCTTCGTGGTGTGCTATGCTTGTGTAGAATGTGCAAAAGTAGTCAAACCTAAATTAGGATTTTTTTTGTGAAATATACAGGACAATTTTTGGATGAAGAATATTAATGTGACAGTTCATTTCATGTAAAACTACCTTGCTTAATGTTTGCTTCATGTTCATCAAAGTGCACAAACACAACCTACCATGACTATATGGATTGTAGCTTTTCAAACAATTGTGATAAGTAACTTTTGACTTTAGCCAACATCCTTGAGTTTAGGCCAGTTGAAGAGTGCTTCCTCTGTTTCCGGCGGGGGAGGGGGGAGAATGCAGTGAAGGTGTGCATAGGTGTACGCTTTTTGGAAATTATTGGGAGGGCACCATGCATGGAGGCGATGGGCAGGTCCAAATGGATTGGTGGGAAGCGTACCACAAAAGGTCCCATGCTAGAAGTTGAAATGATTGGGTGGAGGGGAGGGGTAAAGCCAACATTGTAGGGGGAAAGTGCCCTCCCAAAGGCATGCAAATCTATCCACTCCCCACCCCTCCTCGAAATTTTCAGCCAGAGGATTCCCTCTGAGAGAAAATGATGCAGTGTACCCGATTGCACACCCTCGAATTTTTCACCCCGAGGCGCCCCTCCAGGTACTTTCAAGGTGGCGACACTTCAGACAAAATACCCGCCATGAAAATGTCTAGTTCCGCCTTTGAGCCCAGGTGAGTTCCATGGTTTTTAAGCTCCTGACCATTCATCTTTCGACTTTGGAATTCTTGCATTCATAATGGCATAACATTTCATAGCATATTTTTCAACTATATCTACAAATTGAGATCAAATGAAATTGCGCCATCTGGATAGCTGGTCGACTTGAGAATTTAACCTCGCCAACGTCGCTTTTAATGTGTGACTCAATTGTCATATATTTCCCCACCGTGCGGTAGAAGTGGTCTTAGTAGGAACCGAAAGGTCTCGAAAAGGTGATACTAAGCGTCGAAAATCAATTTTTTTAAGGCAAAAACAAAAAGCGGCTGTCAGATTTTCGGAACCAAAAATAAGGTAAGCAAAATCCGGACATTTTGGGGGACGGGGATGTAGTCGCAGCCCTTGTTCTTCCTCACTCCATGTGGGTGCCTCGGACCGCCCCTGATGATTACTACTGGTGATAATTATTACGGACAAATACCTATTCAGAGAGTGAATATCCTATCCAGAGTGCTTGCGGCGCCGGCCTGGCGGCGCTCGACCTGGCGACGCCTGTCTGCATGCCGGCCTTTCTGCCCGCCGGCCCGTTTGCCCGTCGGCCGGTCACGTGATATTTCATTGAATGTGTGACAAGGTCGCAGGGTGCCGGTCCCAGCGCGGGGTCAGGCCTCTTGTTGCCGTCGGTCTGACATTATTGTTCAAGGTCGCAGAGTGCCGGTCCCAGCGCGGGGTCAGGCCTCTAGTTGCCGTCGGTCTGACATTATTGTTCACCTAAAGCATGTATTGGGAGCATTGTAGTTAAGTTGATTAAGAGCTATGGATGCTATGCTAGGATTTATATATTACACGAGTGCTATGTTTAATTGTTTACGATAACTCTGTTGCACGAATGTGTGTACACATGTTTGTCTTACCTCGACCTCTGAATGCCTTGGCTAGTCTCTAACGTTGTGCGAGTCAAATTGAGTCCTATGGAGACTTGCTCTCGATAATAGTGTGTCCTAGTCTATGGAGTATGACAGTAGTAATAACCTGGTGTCACTTGCCACTGCCACGAACATTAATGTGTCTGGGTTTCGCCGACGCTCAACGGAGCATGGTGTCGCGTCCCCGCCGGCGCCCTCAGCTGCAAACACCTTATTTGAGGCTGCGAGTCACTACTCGACCGGACGTGTCGTCCTATCAGAACCGCACATCTCGCTTGGGAACTGATCTTAGCCATACGCACCCAACGGCTGGTAATCGTCTTGCTATCCTATACTTGCCTACCACCTCACCGGTTTCCACAAGGACCGTGCCTAACTGCAGTCTTCTACATTCACTTCAAGCTTTTCACACCACTTTCACGGATAAGGTAAGGCAAAAACAAAATAGGAATATAAACAATAGTAAAAAATAAAGGGGCCACTACGGGATGTTACCACGGGAATTGAATATTTGTCACATAAATAGTAACAGTATTACTGCAGGAAATAAGCAAGATGAACTGCAGCAATTGGTTGAAAATAACTGTATTAAGATCCTAGGATTAACGGAAACTAAGCTAGATGAAGCAATCAATCCATCTATGTACAAGCTTAACGGATATCATGTATTATTACGCCATAGGAATAGAAAAGGGGGCGGTGTTGCATTATATGCAGATGTATCACTGTCGATCAAAAGGCTCAGTGAATTAGAAATAGAGGGTGAGGAATGGATTTGGGCCAAAGTTAAAATTCAGGAATCCACTCTGCTCATATGTTGCCTTTACTTACCTCCGAATCTTAATTCCGAACGGCTACAACTATTTATCGATCGCTTCACCGAAAGTATCAGCTTAGCACATGCTCACTCACCGACGTCGAGACTCGTATTAGGCGACTTCAATGCAGGGAATATCTATCTAGATCCGCTGCTGTACACACACAGTGGCATAACACACTTCGACCACGAACTTCGAAAATTGCCAAAAGTTACGTGATATTATATTTACTACTAACAATGATATCGTTCTTGGAAGCCGAATCATGTAACTTGGATTGTAACTTCTTACACTTGGATCACTTTCCCATCATGGTATCACTTAGTATCGTTCCTCCACAGCCAAGCCGCGGCGTTTACAAAATCATATGGGATTACACAAGACTAGACCCAGCACGACTAACTACACTGCTACAAAACACGAATTGGGATCAATTCTTGGACAATGACTTGGACACTGCAACTGACCAGTATATATCTGCCATTCTAACCGCTGCCAAATCATGTATTCCCATGAGAACTGTACCACAGAGGCCACTTCAAAAACCGTGGTTAACAAGTGAGCTTAAACGTAATATTAGAAAACGAGACAGACTCTTTCGGCATGCGAGGCAAAGTAACAGCGATAGTGACTGGGACCTCTGGAGATGTCAACGGAACACAGTGACTAGCATGAATAGACAATTGAAAAACAACATATACAACGACAAGTGCAAAAGCTCATAGAACACAAGTATGACCCCTACAAATATCACCAAACACTGCGTGCCTGAGCAGGACGAACCAGAGAAGATACGATACCACCGCTCGAAGGACCTGACGGAAATATACTGGCAGACGATTATGACAAAGCTATGCTACTAAATAATTACTTTGCTTCACAATCTACTCTGAACATAACTAATGTACATCAGGTCCCAGCCCATGATAACTCGACTACAATGCCTACTCTGGGAAGTATTCAAACTGACGAACAGGAAGTTTTACGAATAATTAATTCCCTAAGTGCAAATAAATCCACTGGTCCAGATCAAATTCCAGTCAAATTTTTAAAATTATCTGCCTTTATAATCTCAGAACCTCTCTCAAGGTTATTCAATAAATCACTTGCGGAAGACATTTATCCCAGCAGATTCAGAGAAGCAGACATTAGACAAGTATACAAACACAAAGGGTCACCATCAGACTACACTTGCTATCGTCCCATAAGTATTCTCTCAGCATTGTCAAACATATTCGAGATGATCGTCTATCGACATATCTACTGCCATCTTGCTCAACATTCTATACTTACAGATATACAGTGGGTATCGTCGCAGCCATAGCGCAGAAAAGCAGCTGCTGTACCTGACGCACAACCTGTACAAATCACTGGACTCTGGACATGACTTTACTGCCATCTATCTCGATATTTCCTGCTATTTTGATAAGATCTGGCACGAAGGGCTCCTCTTCAAATGCAAAAATCAATTCGGACTTACTGACTCACTCCATGACTGGTTACAATCATATCTACTAAACAGAACACAACGAGTACGGATCGGTGATACCTTTTCAACGACCGAAATTATACATGCGGGATGTCCACAAGGTTCTGTCCTAGGACCCTTATTATCACTAATGTATCTTGACGAACTTTCAAAACGTACATCACATGACATTCTCTTATTCGCTGGTGACACTTCGCTGTATGCCTCTCACACGACTGTCAACATTAACGCTGTGCAACGGACACTTCAACGTGACTTAGATGAAATACATAAATATGGCCAAGAATGGGCAATCACCTTCAACGCTTCGAAAACAATTCAACAAACATTTTCGCACAATCGTCAGCACAGCCCGCCAGCACTAATATTTGGAGGCGATAGCATGCCAATACATGACACACATACCCGTCTCGGACTTACCCTGTCCCACGATCTTCACTTTCACGAGCACATAAACATAATTTGCAAAAAAATTAACAGAGCACTTGGTCCACTGTATCCTATTGCAAAATATATACCCAGACCGATTCTAGATCAGATATACACCAAATACATCAGACCTCACTTTGACTATTGTGATGTTATTTACGATGGACAAATTACGATCCAAGATGCAACACGACTAGAGACTCTACAAGCCAGAGCAGGACGGCTAGTAACCGCGACACTATTTAGATCATCTACTGACAAAATTCGACTCGACCTAGGATGGACCTCACTATATACCAGACGACGCATACACAAGCTGACACTTTATCATAAATTAAGCGACTCAAAACAGAACACACCAAACTATATCAGTACTATCATACCTCAAACACGTGTGCACGAAATAGGTAGGGAACTTCGTAACGCCAGCCATCACACAGTAGCTGCAAACCATACATCATCCTTTAAAAAAATCGTTCTTCCCAGCTACTGGACGTCTTTGGAACAGCCTAAGCGAAAGCACACGCTGTCTCCCCCACATCTCCCTCAAAAAGCGATTACGCAGCAGTTCAGTGTGCCCAATCCACCAAAATTATACACTTTTGGATCAAAGAAAGACAACCAGACTTCGGGTTGATATGTCTCATGTAAACTCCCATCTATTTCGAATTCAAAAACGTGCATCTCCCAAATGTTCTTGCGGCTACCAAAACGAAAATGTCCGGCACCTAATTCTAGATTGTCGAAATCACATTGACCCTCGAAATAAACAACATTTCACAACATCTTTGCCAGAATTTTCCAGAATTCCAGCCACTAACCAAGCTTCGTATCCTGCTACATGGGGACGGATTGAGCGAAAACGACGGTTGGGTGATGGCTTGCCATTTTCACAACTTTTTATTCGAAACTCATACATAGATTTGACATGAAATAACATTGCTAACCAGTTAATAATGGCCTAAAGTTGCACTAAATTGGTGTCGCGATCCATGCTGGATTGGGCGGTGGCTTCACGGGTGATCTGTGGCGTCGGCGGTTAGGGATATATAAGAAAATATCAGATTGAGAAGAGTGTGCTAATGTTTAAATTTTGCTACAATGTCAATCAACAACTTCAGATAGGTGCCATGATTTAAGCACCTAGTGCTTCTGCGCCACTCGAGAGAATGTCCAACAGAAGTGTAAGATGATTGCAATAAACGTTATGATGATGATGATGATGATGATACACTAAGTGCCATTAAATTTGTTGGCCAGGTGCTATCGGGAATCAAAATCCAGGATTGCATCCCTATGTATATCTAACCTAAATTGAAGAAACTGGGAAGATAGCCACCGATGGCTACTGGTGGACATTCATTTGCATATTTCTCCACATTCTTTCTATCCATCGAGGCGGCATTGCTTAGTCAGAACTCAAAAGGCAGGGATGGTTAATTATGGAAACCATTCATATTTGTGAGTTCTCAGCACCGAAAATGAACTGACTGAGGGAAGTACAGTGGGGAAGCAAAATATTGGGTGGTAAAGCATGTGAACAGTTTGGCATATGTCCACGAGAACTTCGGCATATTTGAACCACAGCTTGGCATATTCTTTGGCAAAACTGGCATATTCATTCGCTCGAAACTTGACAACCCTGTAGACCACCACTACCACCGCTGCGCTCGCCCCCAGCCGAAGCGGCTCGCTTAGATCGAAGCCAGACGCGTGCAGCTATTTGTCCGGCCGGACGCACCATGGTGCAGTAGTTTTCACATACCTGCGTCCCTTGGCAAAAACGCAGCTACCGACGCCGCGGCGGCTATCCGCCGTCATGCTTCCGCCATCCGGCCTGGCGGGCAGGCATGACCAAGCCGGTTACTCGTGTTATGCTTACGTTGGTTTTATTTCGGTCAGCATATGGGGAGATCGGCATCGCCTATGCACCATAAGAGCAGACTGCTCTCCCTAAAATAGAGATCAGTGCAGGCGACAAGCTCGTGTTGGCAGATCACCATAATGTATTTAAGTTAATTGTCCAGTTATTATGTTATGTAAGAAAACAGACGAAATCGTGCTGTCCATGAAGAAACGAGCATTTCACGAATTATTCTAGACAACAATTTCGAATTTATGACGCACTATATATCGATCTCAGCACGCGTTGACAAGGTCATTTATGTGAAGTGTAACTGTATCTCAGGTATATCTGCGACAAGTGAAAATATGGTATACATATAGCCAATTGTGCCAGTAGTATGGTTAAATATTTCCAGTGCTGTGTTATTTACCGGCTGAGTCCTCTAATGGGCACCGGGGTGGAAGGCCCGGGGGGCTTTTTTCAGGCCCCCCCCCCCCCGCCTGAGTCCTCTAATTTGGGCATTCCAGTTGAGTGGAAGGCCGCGGTGGCTCTCTCAGGCCTGCCTGCCAGCCTGCCAGCCTGCCAGCCTGCCAGCCTGCCAGCCTGCCATCTGCTGCCTACCGGCCGCCTCAGCAGCTCCCTCAGGCCTGCCAGCCTGCCAGCCTGCCAGCCTGCCATCTGCTGCCAGCGGCCTGCCAGCCTGCCAGCCTGCCAGCCTGCCAGCCTGCCGTCTGCTGCCTACCGGCCGCCTCAGCAGCTCCCTCAGGCCTGCCAGCCTGCCAGCCTGCCAGCCTGCCATCTGCTGCCGACCGGCCGCCTCAGCGGCTCCCTCAGGCCTGCCAGCCTGCCAGCCTGCCAGCCTGCCATCTGCTGCCGACCGGCCGCCTCAGCAGCTCCCTCAGGCCTGCCAGCCTGCCAGCCTGCCAGCCTGCCGTCTCTCCTACCGGCCCTCAGGCCTGCCAGCCTGTCAGCCTGCCATCTGCTGCCGACCGACCCCCCCAGCGCCTCCTTCCTGCCAGCCTGCCAGCCTGCCATCTGCTGCCGACCGGCCGCCTCAGCAGCTCCCTCAGGCCTGCCAGCCTGCCAGCCTGCCAGCCTGCCTCGCTGCCACGGCCTCAGCCTCCAGCCTGCCAGCCTGCCAGCCTGCCAGCCTGCCGTCTGCTGCCTACCGGCCGCCGCGGCGGCTCCCTCAGGCCTGCCAGCCTGTCAGCCTGCCATCTGCTGCCGACCGACCGCCCCAGCGGCTCCCTCAGGCCTGCCAGCCTGTCAGCCTGCTATCGGCTGCCGACCTGCCGCCGCGTGCGGCCTCCCATGTAGTGAGGCTATCCACACCAACACACGTGTCACTAGCATGCAGCCAGAGACGCCCGATCGATATATTAAAATGTAAGTAAGGTCAGCGGCAGCGGTCAGGCGGGTATGTAACCGTCGACGATCTGCGAGTGAGTCTGACGCAGGCCAGCACCTGTAAATGGCGGACGCTGCATTCAAACCGGCGGCCATTACTGCTGACCAGCTTTTGCCGCCGATCCGGCTGTGGCTACAGAATGGGTGGGCTCACCCCGTAACAGTGGGGCCGAACAGAGCAGCTGGCGGTGAGACGAACGGCACCTGGAACACCCATGCTTCACGATTAACTTCGGATTTTCATGGAGGCTAACTCACTTGTGAGGTCACTGAATCAATTTGTGAGGATTGTGCCGACAAGGAGTCTACATCAGCGTAACGATGTGTACCAGCGGCTGGTGTGGGGGGGGGTGCCGTGAACATTGCGCCCTAATCGACGCCGGGCACTGATTAGGTGAACTCCGCTCCCGGCCATCCTTGACTACTGACGTCTCCTCTCGGGTTCCATAGACAGATGACGCCCCTCCCCTCCCCCAGGCCCCCGTGCATTGGTGACGTCCCTTCCTTGCTATCAGGGAGCAGTGCCATGCCGACCTCCACCGATGGTGTGCACCTGGCACGATTACAATGCTTCATCAACATCCACTCACAATCACTCATCAACATCTCTCAGATACCGGTAACATTTTGTGAACGGTGGCACTCACCCATCTGCTTAGAGCCTTCTCCTTTGTACCGGAGTAGCCGCAAGCTACGGAAAGCAGCGATATCTACCCAGTGGCGATGACCATCCTACACTCTAATGGGCTCAAAGTTGTCCGGTAGTCGTCGCTGTGCAACAACCAAATCACGATATCCGTTCCGTCTGGAGACCAGCGGCGCTTTCCCAGCAGCCCGTGATGCTCCTCCGATGGAGCGGCGTCCAGCAGGGCGCTGGCCGCTGGTAATTGGCCAGTTCCGGTGACGCCAGGTGAGTGCGGCACCACCGGAAGTACCTGCCCAATCCGGGCGGCGCGGCGCGGCTCAGCTGCGCGGCTCAGCGGCGCGTCAGGGGGGCGCGTAGCGGCGTGGCGCGGCTCACTGGCGGCTGAACGGCGCGGCTCAGCTGCGCGGCTCAGCGGCGCGGCTCAGCGGCGCGGCGCGGCTCAGCGGCACGGCTCAGCGGCGCGACACAGCGGCACGGCTCAGCGGCGCGACACAGCGGCACGGCTCAGCGGCGCGACACAGCGGCGCGGCTCAGCGGCGCGACACAGCGGCGCGGCTCAGCTGCGCGGCACAGCGGCGCGGCTCAGCGGCGCGACACAGCGGCACGGCTCAGCGGCGCGACACAGCGGCACGGCTCAGCGGCGCGACACAGCGGCGCGGCTCGACGTCCTGTCTCGGCTGACAGCCGCAGACGGAACAGTGCCGCTCCTCAGTCAGCCAGTGGCCGCCGACCGGTCCTTGTCCACCTCCCAGCCGTTCAATTGTTCAAACCCTGGCGCCAACGGCCGGACGAAAGGGGACAGGTGGGGCGCCGCCACAACAGGCAGGAGGCGAGGGGAGGGGGACCGCCACCTGGCAGCTACAGCTAGTCAGCGGGTGGTGACGACAGGACAGGCAGGAGGGGAGGGGAACCACCACCCGGCAACTACAGCTGGTCAGCTGGTGGCGATGACAGGACAGGCAGGAGTGGAGGGGAACCACCACCCGGCAACTACAGCTGGTCAGCTGGTGGTGATGACAGACCAGGCAGGAGTGGAGGGGAACCACCACCCGGCAACTACAGCTAGTCAGCTGGTGGTGATGACAGGACAGGCAGGAGTGGAGGGGAACCACCACCCGGCAACTACAGCTAGTCAGCTGGTGGTGATGACAGGACAGGCAGGAGTGGAGGGGAACCACCACCCGGCAACTACAGCTAGTCAGCTGGTGGTGATGACAGGACAAACAGGAGGGGAGGGGAACCACCACCTGGCAGCTACAGCTGGTCAGCTGGTGGTGATGACAGGACAAACATGAGGGGTGGGGAACCACCACCTGGCAGCTACAGCTGGTCAGCTGGTGGTGATGACAGGACAAACAGGAGGGGAGGGGAACCACCACCTGGCAGCTACAGCTGGTCAGCTGGTGGTGATGACAGGACAAACAGGAGGGGAGGGGAACCACCACCTGGCAGCTACAGCTGGTCAGCTGGTGGTGATGACAGGACAAACAGGAGGGGAGGGGAACCACCACCTGGCAGCTACAGCTGGTCAGCTGGTGGTGATGACAGGACAAACAGGAGGGAGGGGAACCACCACCTGGCAGCTACAGCTGGTCAGCTGGTGGTGATGACAGGACAAACAGGAGGGGAGGGGAACCACCACCTGGCAGCTACAGCTGGTCAGCTGGTGGTGATGACAGGACAAACAGGAGGGGGGGGAACCACCACCTGGCAACTACAGCTGGTCAGCTGGTGGTGATGACAGGACAAACAGGAGGGGAGGGGAACCACCACCTGGCAGCTACAGCTGGTCAGCTGGTGGTGATGACAGGACAAACAGGAGGGGAGGGGAACCACCACCTGGCAGCTACAGCTGGTCAGCTGGTGGTGATGACAGGACAAACAGGAGGGGGGGGAACCACCACCTGGCAGCTACAGCTGGTCAGCTGGTGGTGATGACAGGACAAACAAGAGGGGAGGGGAACCACCACCTGGCAGCTACAGCTGGTCAGCTGGTGGTGATGACAGGACAAACAGGAGGGGAGGGGAACCACCACCTGGCAGCTACAGCTGGTCAGCTGGTGGTGATGACAGGACAAACAGGAGGGGAGGGGAACCACCACCTGGCAGCTACAGCTGGTCAGCTGGTGGTGATGACAGGACAAACAGGAGGGGGGGAACCACCACCCGGCAGCTACAGCTGGTCAGCTGGTGGTGATGACAGGACAAACAGGAGGGGGGGAACCACCACCCGGCAGCTACAGCTGGTCAGCTGGTGGTGATGACAGGACAAACAGGAGGGGAGGGGAACCACCACCTGGCAGCTACAGCTGGTCAGCTGGTGGTGATGACAGGACAAACAGGAGGGGAGGGGAACCACCACCTGGCAGCTACAGCTGGTCAGCTGGTGGTGATGACAGGACAAACAGGAGGGGAGGGGAACCACCACCTGGCAGCTACAGCTGGTCAACTGGTGGTGATGACAGGACAAACAGGAGGGGAGGGGAACCACCACCTGGCAGCTACAGCTGGTCAGCTGGTGGTGATGACAGGACAAACAGGAGGGGAGGGGAACCACCACCTGGCAGCTACAGCTGGTCAGCTGGTGGTGATGACAGGACAAACAGGAGGGGAGGGGAACCACCACCTGGCAGCTACAGCTGGTCAGCTGGTGGTGATGACAGGACAAACAGGAGGGGAGGGGAACCACCACCTGGCAGCTACAGCTGGTCAACTGGTGGTGATGACAGGACAAACAGGAGGGGAGGGGAACCACCACCTGGCAGCTACAGCTGGTCAGCTGGTGGTGATGACAGGACAAACAGGAGGGGAGGGGAACCACCACCTGGCAGCTACAGCTGGTCAGCTGGTGGTGATGACAGGACAGCCGGCCCGTCCAGCACGTGGTCGGCCGCGTGACCGATGGGAAGTGACAGCAGGGAGTAGCATGCTGCCCGCTGGATACCGGAATGGCCGGTATGGAGTCATCCTGTGAGAACAGTCAGCATCAGTGCCGCCCAGTCCAGGTCCAGGTCCATCAGTCAGTGTCGCTCAGTCCAGGTCCAGGTCCAGGTCCATCAGTGCCGCCCAGTCCAGGTCCAGGTCCATCAGTCAGTGTGTCCCAGATCGGCCGGCCCACCGGATAGGCTGAATAGACCTGACTAATGAAGCCACTATCTGGCATCGGGTGAATGGCATGTCCCACACTGTACAGTGAGTGGGACGCTCATCACTCCCACACTGTACAGTGAGTGGACGCTCATCACTCCCACACTGTACAGTGAGTGGGACGCTCATCACTGCCACATCACTCCCAGTCTGTACAGTGTCAGTGAGTGGGACGCTCATCACTCCCACACTGTACAGTGAGTGGACGCTCATCACTCCTACACTGTACAGTGAGTGGACACTCATCACTCCCACACTGTACAGTGAGTGGGACGCTCATCACTCCCACACTGTACAGTGAGTGGACGCTTATCACTCCACACTTTAAAGGGGGGGGGAAACAATAAAAAGGGGATGGGACGCTCATCACTCCCACACTGTACAGTGAGTGGGACGCTCATCACTCCCACACTGTACAGTGAGTGGGACGCTCATCACTCCCACACTGTACAGTGAGTGGGACGCTCATCACTCCCACACTGTACAGTGAGTGGGACGCTCATCACTCCCACACTGTACAGTGAGTGGGACACTCATCACTCCCACACTGTACAGTGAGTGGACGTTCATCACTCCCACACTGTACAGTGAGTGGGACGCTCATCACTCCCACACTGTACAGTGAGTGGACGCTCATCACTCCCACACTGTACAGTGAGTGGGACACTCATCAATCCCACACTGTACAGTGAGTAGACGCTCATCACTCCTACACTGTACAGTGAGTGGATTCTCATCACTCGCACACTGTACAGTGAGTGGGACGCTCATCACTCCTACACTGTACAGTGAGTGGATTCTCATCACTCCCACACTGTACAGTGAGTGGGACACTCATCACTCGCACACTGTACAGTGAGTGGACGCTCATCACTCCTACACTGTACAGTGAGTGGATTCTCATCACTCGCACACTGTACAGTGAGTGGGACACTCATCACTCGCACACTGTACAGTGAGTGGACGCTCATCACTCCTACACTGTACAGTGAGTGGATTCTCATCACTCGCACACTGTACAGTGAGTGGGACGCTCATCACTCGCACACCGTGTCGGGTGGTGTCGTGCAGCCAGCGCCGATGGGCCATGACTGCATGGCATGACGGCACTATCTGCCTCCTGTGAGGGGCCAGTAACTCGCCAAACCGCCACCGACGCCCGCGGTTTTGGCAGACCTTTTGGCGGACCATACGCACGCGACGCTGCCGTTATGTGATCGCAAAAGATGCCTTCACAGCTGAGGAGGTGAACACAGATCAGTTCGACAATAGCCTGCTGAATGCCGTGCATTAAGAACTGGAAATGCATATCGGCCGACGTACAGACACCATTTCTGTGAGGCTGCATGGCAGAGGTGTTAACCCGCGCCGTCTCGGGGGGGGTTATGCCCCCCTCGGAGAGACCGGTCAGAGGATCTGACCGGAGGGTTAATCAAGAGTCTCATTAATGGGATCGCCATGGTCTATTTATTTTCCTTTATGCGAACTTCGATGCGCAACATGGAATGTGTTGTGGAAGAAATTTCACTCTTATCGGAATAGTTATTAACCCTCGCCCGTATAGGGGGGGGTGCAACCCCCCCCCCTAAGGTTTTTTGTGTATTCCTTCCAAACCGATGAACGGATCGCTCTGAGATTTTCAGTACCCACTGGGGCAACCTTTTGACGACTTTTGGTGAAATGTTTTTGGGAGGGCATGTCAGGTCACAGAGTTATGAGGTCATAAAACGGAGCACCTCCGAGCAGTTTTCAACAAATACGTGATTATCGCACCTAAACATGACATTGTTGCCTACATCGACTGGTATTATGTGTTTTGCAATGCAATTTTGCAATGCCCAGATGGGTTCCCATTGGAAAAATAATGTTCCAAAAATCGGTGACCTCGGTTGACCTCGTTTGACCTTTCGACCTTTTTTAGCTGACCTACGGTAATTTTTCGTGCTGAATTCGAATTCAGCGTCCATTTTTACCCTGAGGAACTTTAAACTTCGAAATTGGAACCACTCTTAAAAAGTTGGATATTTGGGGTCACGGCTTTGACCTCATTTGGTGCATGACATATTGGTCCGATCACATCGTGTCACATGTCGTTATGTTCGCAAGGTCCCAATAAACATGTTTCCGGCCATGTCGTGCATATTTAGACAGTAGTTTCGATATAACTGACGATTTTCTTCGGAAAATACCCCAAAAAATGAATTTTAGACCTTTGATCTGACCTGGAAGGTCAACCATTGACCTTAGAAGGTCATACTGAATTCCAACCGCGAGATCTCGGCCAAATCTATCACTTTCGTATTTGGTTCGTTTTCGTAACATGCACGGTTTCGAATCGCCAGGGGGTTCCGTACCCTGCCCCCCCTATACGACCGAAGGTGGTAAAATGCCGAATACTGGCGAGAGTTAACCCTTTATTTAATTTATCCCTCGCGACCATATGGGCAGCACGTAGGTCTCAAGTCAGTGCCAGTTGGTACAAAGCACAGCTCAATCAGCACCAGGTACAACATGGCGGTCTGCACTGAGCCAACAACAGGGTGGCGCTGAGCTAACAAGGTGGCACTGAGCCAAAAACAGAGTTACACCGATCCGACAGTAGGCTTCTACCGACCTAGCACCAGGTTTGCGCCGAGCAAACAGCACGCACTAGGAAGTCACTACCGAGTGCGCTCATGTATTAGCCAGGTGTGAAAGTCGATCCTCGTATTTGTTCGCTTTCTTCAGGCACTGCGCCGCTTCAGACTAACAGCTACATTTTTTTGCACGGCCAATATTAAGAACGCTACCGCCATGCACCACGCAGGTTATAAGTTGAATATGCTGGAGAGAGCGTAGTAGCACATTTGTGCAGCGTATCCATCGTCCAGTAGATCGTGTCCGCCTTCCGTAAGTACAGCGTGGTCTACCCTTCAGTACAGCGTGGTCCAACCTCCACTGCAGTGTAGTCCACTTTGCTTCGTCAGAAGCATGTGGTTTGACAACCTGGGATTGGTACTCTCAGTGTGAGACCTTCGACTGCAGCGATACGGTCCGATGCCGAGATAGACACCAGTTCCTGTCAAGGGCGTCGCCACCGGGGGGGGGCAGTCGCCCCCCTGCCGTCAAACAGGGGGGCGCCGCCCCCCTGAAATTTGAGGAGGCCCCTATCCGGAAATGCACAGGAAAAAAGTGAGCAATGAGGCCGAGAGGAGGCCCCTAATTTGAAGAAGGAGTCACCTAGGAGAGGATAGGAGGCCCCAGAAATCACGAGAGTGCCAACAATGGGGTCTGAAAGTTGATAAAGATGTAGATGGCGCTGAGAGTCAATGGTCACCCAGCCTTCTTTGGCGAACCTAAAGCGCTATGTTTTGTGGGTTAGGGAGGGCAGAATCTTTATATTTAAAAAGCCTATTGTACATTTTGTAAGCAGCGTATGTTGTTTGCGCGTATTTAATTATGTTGAATGTACTTCAGACACGTCTAGTTTGCTGGAATATTTACCATTAGTGCGCTAGAAGTTAGGAGAAGCAAGCCAGAAGTATGGGTGTATGTGCGGTTCCCGGCTGCCATAAACGTGATCCATCTATCAGGTTTCCAGCAGACTGCAAGGTAAGAAGGCAGAAAATTGATTTGAAAAACAACTATTGTTTACTGTAAGGACAAAGATAAGAACTATAAGAAAAATGGATCCATGATAGGTAGGTACTACGCCTGTAGGAAAGCTGTGGAAATTTAGGAACCAGGGTTGGCAAAATACCGGTAAAAACTAGTTTATGTCATGTCAGTGGCAGAAACCATGGCTGGTATTTACCAGTATTTACCAGTATAAAGTGGTTAATACCAGTATAAATGAGTCAACACCACTGGTTTATACCGGTTTATACCAGTAAAAACCATCCTGTGGCAAAAACTGGTCAACCCTGGTAGGAACAGTTATCTAAGTAGGTTGAGGTATGGGGAAGTAATATTATATTAGCTTAAAGATTATTAAATGCATCCACCAATATTATGCACATATTGTTTGTGAATGCATCATTAATTTATTGTAAAATTTTATTGCAAACCCCTGCAAAAAGGACTCCAAAAAGTTACCATAGTTACCTTGGCCATGGCTGAGGTGGCCACAGCATATTCTCCACCCATGCTGCTTACCTTACCTTACCTTAAGTACCTATTGTCGGGTAAAAATTACGCCAAAAAGTTGGTCCTGATTATAACAAAACATTACCCTTTCCTTATCTCAGTCCTGTTGATTCAGATTAGAGTCGTTAGTAAAAAGAGAATAAGGAAAATCACCCACACAAACACACACACACAGATGCACATATCACATGCACCCATGCATACACAACACCCACACCCCACACTCACCCAACAAATCTCACCAAAAGCCAGCACATGCAATTTTAACAGTAGGTGGGTAGAGATCTCTTACCTCTGGACCAGCTCTTCCTTCCTGCCCTTTGTGGATGCATGCCTTTCCCTTAATAAGCTTGAAAGTTGAGGTGTTGTGAAACTCCCATAAAAATCCCTATCACTATTCAAGTCCATAATTGCGCCTAGTAGCTACCACCGTAACGTGCAGTCAATAGCAAAGCACTTGCCAGCTCAGACGCGTATGTTCTACCCAAGCTAGTGGCCAGAGTCCGATAATTGGCGAGTTCCTGGCACACTGTAGCCCATGAACAACCTTTCTTCAACACAATATTTCCGAAATCCTTGGCCTAAATGACTTGCAACCCTAATAAAAGCCACATGCCAACACCGACTCCCGGCAACCACACGCAAAATGCACAGCAAAGATGGCCGACGCCTCCTCGTCGGGTGACCATTGCGTACAGCGCCGCCCTGGTGGCCAAATCGTAGCTTTCAGACCCCATTGGCACGGAGGCCCCCAGGAATGCAAAGGATGCCCCCAGGATTGCACAGGAGGCCCCCAGGATTGCAAAGGAGGCCTCCAGGATTACAAAGGAGGCCCCCAGGATTGAAAAGGAGGCCCCCAGGATCGCAAAGGAGGCCCCCAGGATTGCAAAGGAGGCCCCCAGGTTTGCAAAGGAGGACTCAAGGATTGCAAAGGAGGCCCCCAGGAATGCAAAGGAGGCCCCCATGATTGCAAAGGAGGCCTCCAGGATTACAAAGGAGGCCCACAAGATTGCAAAGAGGAGGCCCCAGGATTGCAAAGGAGGCCTCCATGATTACAAAGGAGGCCCCCATGATTGAAAAGGAGGCTCCCAAGATTGCAAAGGAGGCCCCCAGGGTTGCAAAGGAGGCCTCCAGGATTACAAAGGAGGCCCCCAGGATTGAAAAGGAGGCCCCCAGGATCGCAAAAGAGGCCCCCAGGATTGCAAAAAGGAGGCCCCCAGGTTTGCAAAGGAGGACTGAAGGATTGCAAAGGAGGCCCCCAGGAATGCAAAGGAGGCCCCCAGGAATGCAAAGGAGGCCCCCAGGATTGCAAAGGAGGCCTCCAGGATTACAAAGGAGGCCCACAGGATTGCAAAGAGGAGGCCCCAGGATTGCAAAGGAGGCCTCCATGATTACAAAGGAGGCCCCCATGATTGAAAAGGAGGCCCCCAAGATTGCAAAGGAGGCCCCCAGGGTTGCAAAGGAGGCCCCCAGGGTTGCAAAGGAGGCCTCCATGATTACAAAGGAGGCCCCCTGGATTGAAAAGGAGGGCCCCAGGATTGCAAAGGAGGCCCCCAGGATTACAAAGGAGGCCCTCAGGATTGTAAAGGAGGCCTCCCGGATTGCAAAGGATGCCCCAGGATTGCAAAGGAGGCCCCCATGATTACAAAGGAGGACTCCAGGATTGCAAAGGAGGCCCTCAGTATTGCAAAGGAGGACACTAGGATTGCAAAGGTGGCCTCAGGATTGCAAAGGAGGCCCCATGATTACAAAGGAGGACTCCAGGATTGGAAAGGAGGCACCAGGATTGCAAAGGAGACCCCCAGGATTGCAAAAGGCGGCCTCCAGGATTGCAAAGGAGGCCCCAGGATTGCACAGGAGGCCCCTAGGATTACAAAGGAGGCCCTCAGGATTGCGAAGGAAGCCCACAGGATTGTAAAGGAGGCCCCTGGGATTGCAAAGGAGGCCCCAGGATTGCAAAGGAGACCCCCATGATTGCAAAGGAGGCCCCAGGATTGCAAAGGAGGCCCTCAGGATTGCAAAGGAGGCCCCCAGGATTGCAAAGGAGGCCCCAATACGGGAAGGGAGACCTCAGAAAATGAGAGAAGGCCCTAAGACGGAAGAGAAAGTCAGTGGATATGAGATGAGGTTTCGGAGACTTAAACGCAGTCCCCGAAACGGGTAAGGTTCCACCAAGATAGAAAAGTATAATCCAGAAAAGTGGCAGGAAGCACCTAATTCGGAAGAGGACGATATAAGATTGGAAAGAGACCCTATGATGCACGAGGAAGCCCCTAAAATAGGAGATAATGGCCATTAGATAAGAGGGATGGCTCCCAGGCGAAAAAGAAGGCTTCAAGACGGGTAAGAAGGTCCCCAGGAAATGACAAGGTAACTGAGATAGGAAAGGTTGCGTGTAATTTGGAAGAGGAGCCACCTAAGAGAGAACAGGAGTCCACCAGGAGATAAGAGGCCAACCTTAAAATGGGAAAATATAGAATCAAAACGCGGAACAGGAGGCCCCGAAGACGTGAGAGGAGGCCCCTAATTTGAAAAAGAAAGCCTCAAAAAGAAAAAAGGAGGCCCCTGCCGGACTCGAGAGGAGTCCCTCGAGATGGAGTAGGAGGTCTCCAGGGCCGAATGAGGCCCCGACGACCGGAAGGAATTCCCAGGAAATGAGAGAAGGCCCTTAAAATGGGAGTGGTAGGTAGCAGGTATGGAAGGAGGCGAGGTTTCCAAAATTGAAGATCCCCTCAAGACGGGTAAGCTTTGCGAGGACAAAGGAGGAGGCCCACGAGGCGTGGCAGGAGGCCCCTAATTTGGCAGAGGATGCCCCTGGAACATGAGAGGAAGTCCCATGCCATGTTAAAGGGGCCCCAGGATGTGGGAGGAGGTCCTCCAAAACGGGAGAGGAGGACCATTGAATATGGAGGAGGGTAGGACGGACGAGAAAACGTCCAAAACCGGTAAAAAAGCTCCAGGATATTAGACGAGACCCCTAAGACGCGAGAGGAGGTCTATAATTTGTTAGAAGCATCTGAAATGGCAGGAGTCGTGCCGGGGTACTTGAAAATCACGACATGGGCCCAAAACGATCCGGCCGGGGCCCCTGAAAATCTCGCTGAGCCTATGGGTACCAAAAATTCACGCCCGTATCATGAAAATCACGCTAGGGGCACGATAAGTCGTACCGTTCCCCAACAGTATCATGTGGACACAAATGAAGCCGGGGCAACGAAAAACAATCCGGACATGGATAATCACTCTTGGGCCCCAACAATGACACCAAAAGCATCCGAAACGTATTGGACACCCACAAAGTGTCGAGGTCGCTAAAACTCGCGCTAGGGATCCAAGCAAATGACGTCGGGACACAAAAGATTACATTGGACTAAAAAAGTCGCGTAGCAGCCTTCGAAAATCTCACTGGGGACCAAAAAAGTCGCGCCTGGACCCCAAAGGTTGCTGCTGCCCCAAAAATCAATTATCAATCGGAATGTCACTCTGCGCCAAAAAAAATCGGTAAAAGTCCCCGCAAAACCCGTTGGGCACTGGAAAAAAAAACGTGTCAGGGCACCGAAAAAAATCGCACCTGGAGACCCAAGAATCGTACCAGGACCCAAAAATATCACATAAGGACCTATATAAAAAATAGAACTCCTTCGGTGGCCACAGTGACATATCAAAGGGACAAATGGCCCCTCCCTCCTAAGAGGGATATGCTCCCAAGAATCGAGCCGAGGCCCCCAAAAGTCGCGCTGGGACCACACAAATTCGCGTCGGTCCACCAGAATTCGCGTAGGGGCTCAAAGTAAATACGTCGGGCCCCAGAAAACTCGCTCTGAGGCACGAAAATCTGCAATAGGAACCGCCAAGATCGCGTTGGGGTCACAGCTAAGTACAACGCGCCCCGCAAACTCGAACCGGTGGCACCAAATTTCGCGCTCGGACCCACAATTCGGTAGTACCAAAAATTTCGCGCTCGGACCCATCGGTAGTACCAAAAATTTGGTCGGGGCATCAAAAATTAACGTCGGGACTGCCAACAATTGGCGTCTATGGCCCCACATAGGCACCGTGTGACCCCCAAAGTCCCATCGGTATCCGAAAAATAAAGCCGGAGCCCTCCAAAATCAGGAGGGATTGTAAAAAAAAGTCCGGGTCAGGACAATGGTTCTGGAGCACCGAACATGTCATCAGATGCCTTGACGAATCGCGTACGGCATCGAAAAACATACCGGAGCTCGAAGAAAATCAGGTGAAATACAAAAACATGGCACCAGGGACTCGAAAAATCAGGGCGGGATTCGGAAGTTAAAGAAAATTCAGAAGAGATCCACAAAAATCGCGTTGAGCTCAGATAACTGGCGTCGGGTCCCGGAACCACGCGCCTGGGCGCGATAAGTCGCGCTGGGACCCAGAAAAATCGCACCGAAGCCTCAAAATCGTACTGGGGCCCCACAAATGTGCGTCAGAAGCCCCAAATAAACACAGCGGGACCCTAAGAGCACAACGGGGACCGAAAATGCGACTGGCCCTTCAAAGCGCAGTCTCGTAAAAAGCGGCAGGGTCCGAAAACATGCGTTGTAGCCATAACTATATATACCGGGAACACTAAAAAAAAAAAAAAAAAAAAAAACACCGAAAGCTCTCAAGGCACACAGGGGCCATATGACTGCACAAGGGCCTGAAAAGAGGCTGGGCCCCAAAAAGCAACATGATCCCAAAACGAACAAAAATACCGGGCACTAAGTAAACACATCGAGATCTTTGAAAGCGCCCAGACAACTAAAAAAAAAATATTATGTGCGCAAAAAAAGCAACAAAACCCCAAAACGAGCAGGGGTTTAGAAAATGCGTTGGGCCTCTAACAAAAATGAAGTGGAGCCTTAAGACACATCCGTAGACGAAGAAATACGAAACGGGTCCAAAGAAGTACACTCAGGCAGGGCTTCGGTTCGGTAGCCAACCTGGAAGCATGTTTAATCAAAGACATGAGGTGCATCAAAGCTCAGCGGGTATCCGCATTTCTTCACCATAAAATATGGTAAGAAGGGAACTAAGGATCGAATTTAATTAATCGAATTTTCGCAGCGAACGCCCATACGAAGCATTTATCACGTCAGATATGGCGCAAGTCTATCATGTGGCAGCAATTAACAAAGCGTAGGAGGCCCAGCAGAATCCGTAGCATCGCACGAAGTGTGGCGAATGCGCCGAATGCGCAAGATGGGTGTGCACGTGCACTAACGTTGGCGTCGTGGCGATCGGGCACTATGAACTGGAATGTCTGAAATTGGGAAATTTTACATTTTAAAGTGATTTGTGCAGGTGTAATTTCAGCAGTGCGAGGTGACTTATCAAGGAATACCAAAAGAATACATTTGAACAGGTTGTGGGAGCTAGGGTTGAAATCCGACGAATCAGAAACGATAGTGGTAGATTAGGTCCCTCCACAGGATAATTCAGTTGATCACTAATTATTTTATTTAAAAAGTTCCCCTTTGACAAAATAGTGGTCGAAATCGGAAGACTTTATTCAGTAGTTGGACCCCCTCCAAATACGTTTGCCCCCTCCCCTTGACGCAAATATGGGTACGTCACTGGTCTCCGAATAATTTTCAGAACTTACGCCCATGGAGCAAAGCCAACATTGCGGGGGTAAATTCCCCCTCACAAGCATACAAAACAACACCGATACCCCATATTAAATGGGAGGAATGATGTTTTAAAATGTATTTTCTTCCTACAAAGTTGTCTTCTGTGATTACAGCCTGCATGATTAGAGCTTCCCAGCTTCAGTATCTTCTCAACGACATGATTTACAAAACGGTACAGCACAGCGATAACCATGGGCGTGACGGCGTGGAATTCGAAGGTTTTGCATTATTTATGCATTGCCATTGTTACATTGTTGCATTGCCATTGATGCATGGTTGTTCAATGCTTGTCCTTGCCGTGAATTTATTCGCGGAGTATTTATTATTTTAGCTTCTGTGTCAAGTGCCTTGCAGCCAGCACCAAATGTTATGAAAAAAAAATCCCTAAGATGACGATCAGAAAACCAATTCAATCCACTTCTCGTTGTCACGTTCGCGAAATTGTTGTCCTGGGACTGAGAAATGATCGTTTAAGTTTGTTTATGAAATCAAGCTGGTGGGAATGACTAACAGTAGTGATGAACCTAGCTATATTCAGTTAAACTTGGTGAACAAAGTAGTGGGTTGATCAATGGGAGATATCTTTAAGATATGCTCAGCACGAGCCCCACCAGCTCGCTACAATCTAGAGGCCAGCGGGAAGATTCTTCTCGTCGATAAAGCATAAAGATATTGGTTTGTGTTGGCACTGACGAATTTATCTACATTTGCTTATTTATACCCTGGTATGGCTCGGTTCTCAGCGAAAAAAAAAAATTATTGCTATTGCGCTTTGCGTAAATTATATACCATGCCAAGAACAAACAAGATATCAATATGAAATCATGTTCCCATTCGGGAACCATACTAAGAGCCTAAAAAGCAAGAGGAGTCCCTAACACAGTGGAGGCCCCTTTTCGGGGAGCAGGAGGCCCCCTATCAACATTGCCCCCCTGGAAGAATTTCGTGGCGACGCCACTGGTTCCTGTTGCTGCATGGCAGTGTCCGTGTGGCTGAACCTGACGGGCAGCTGTGGCAACGCACACCTTACCTGTCGGCCGGTCACAATACACAGCGACCGCGCACAGACGGTGCCAGTGCAGTGGTGCGGCAGAAAGGGTATCGGCGCTGCGATAGGGACAGTGTCAGTGGTGCGGCGAGACGGTGTGGGTGGTGCGGTGGGACGACGTTGGTGGTGTGGTGAGACTGCGTGGGTGGTGCGATGAGATTGTGTCGGTGGTACGGTGTGATGGTGTCGGTGGTGCGATGAGACGGTGTTGGTGGTGCGATAGGGATGGTGTCGGTGGTGTGATTGGGATGGTCTGGTGGTGCGGTGAGACGGTGGCGGTGTTGCGATAGAGCCGGTGTCGATGGTACGGTGAGACGGTTTCGATGGTGCGATTGAAATCGTACCAGTGCACTAAGGTGTATATTGCATATATATATATATATATATATATGTATATTTGTACTAGTTAGGATGGAATGACAAATTGTGAGAACACAGAGCAATAGGAGCATAATTGTATCAGCAACGTTTTGGCTCACGCCTTTCTCAAGCTACCTGGAGCTTGAGAGTAGCTTGAGAAAGGCGTGAGCCGAAACGTTGCTGATAATATTATGCCCCCATTGTTCTGCGTTCTCATATATATATATATATATGTATATATATATATATATATATATATATATATATATATATATATATATATATATATATATATATATATATATATATACATATATATATATATATACATACATACATACGCTGTAGCGTAATGTTGCAAGTTTGCAAGTTCAACAGTATGTGTTCATCGCACGGTCAGTGTTAATCGTACGGTGCGATGACCTTCAGAGACAGTCCATTTTCTATTACTTCCCCATAACTGCACTAGTGGTTCAGCTGGAATACACACAAAATTCACTTGAAACCGGGCATGAAGTAAAATTAGTAAGCCAATCGTGAATGGAAAATGATATGTTAACCACGATTCGTAGGCAACTGGTTTAAACATAACAATTAAATCACTCATGGCTTAAAATGTAGCAAGCCACATACCGCTCAGCTGACGTTTGTGTACTACGGTACGTAAAATTGTTTTATCTCATGCCGTAACTAACCATTAGGATGGAAAGCCAATCCGCTGCAGCTTGGTGGCTTTCACTCAGCAGGTTACACCGAGGCCCAAGAACTACGGTCAGCTCAAAGACAGTATTGTCAACAAAGGGCATGCATCGGGTGGACTTTAGCATTATCGGGTAGACCTAGATACATTACCGGGAAAATTCAGCTTAAATGTATAAAACTGCATTTGTCATACCGTCAACGAACCATTGCGTATTAGTGGCCTATTTTAGGATGCGAATAAGAGTGTGGAAAGTGTTATTCTGCACTCACGTTCGGCATCCTTCAGTAGTGCGTTTGAATTATATCAAGTATTTAATTAAATTTCCAGATATCTCATTCATTCCTCCATGATACTTGATTTGTCATTACTTAGTCTTTAGCCGCTCTCGCTCGCTCGCTCTGAATATTACATTTAATACCATAAGTAACAACCAGCCTGCCTTTATTGTTAAATTAATTCATGGAGTAAAAATATTCGCCAATGCCTTGCATGCTAACGATTTTTTTCCTATTCGTATGACATGAACGCCTCCATCATCAGATAAATGCCTTCTCATACAACGTCCGTTGGTTGTTTTGTTGTTTTGTTGTCAAACAACGTCCGTTGGCTGTTCTGTGTCGACCGTGACTCAGTACATTGGCAAGTCCAATGCGTTGACTATTTCCTAGTAATTGATGCTGGTGGAGAAGATAAAGGCATTATACCACAGCAGTAGGGTAGTGCAGTGCACTGGCCATAGTACGTCCTTTTTACCAGGAGAAGAAACCTAGTAGGATACAAAAGCATAGGAAGTGGTTCAATACACACACACACACACACACATACACCTACACACACCGTAAATGTATACATGCCATTTGATCTGGTACACGATCTAGGTTCGTGTAATTAGTTGGTCATTGTTTCCGACAGATCTCAGAAGTAGGGCACTGAAGTCGGCTCAGCTTTGGCCCAATATAAATTCCCGGAATGCCGGTCGCACT
Organism: Ashinkailepas kermadecensis; assembly: GCA_034440615.1. Lineage (NCBI taxonomy): Eukaryota > Metazoa > Arthropoda > Thecostraca > Neolepadidae > Ashinkailepas > Ashinkailepas kermadecensis. The sequence goes on from JAOTOM010003427.1 coordinate 75,093, forward strand.
GAACTTCACACTATCGCCTTCGTGTGAGCAGAAAATCATAGAATGACTTGGTCCTGGAAAGTGCATTCCACTGACCCCATGGGGGTTTATTTATGCTGTCCATGCTGCAATCCAACACGCAAAACATGGCATTACATCTGCCCCATCCTTACCTAATTAAGTGGTTTCACGCAAAGAATGCCACCTGGGCGGTTGCACTTCATGCCGAAGCAATGTGAACTGAAAGCATCTGACTGTAACGTAACCTGCATGGAATCCGTTTGAAGTGAGATTATAGCTGCACAGAAAAGTTAAATATCTCGCTTGCCACACGGTGCGCAATATATGCCATAATATCATCATGCATGCCATACTACATATGACGTACGTCCAACAACTTGGGTTCCTCAATGGAACCGGTGTAGCTGAAGCATGCAATTAACCGATAGTGTCGAGCAATCTGAATTAAGCAAGCAAGTGTAAAAGTGGGAAATTATATCCCTATTTTGGAGCAAGAGAATACTTCATTGGCATCATAAACCTCTCCTCCCGTTTCGTTAAACCCTTTGCAATCGAGCTCCTTGCAGTCTTTCCAGCTCATTTTATGTTGCCCAAGTCCGAAATCCATAGCCATCAATTGCTTCTTGTTGACAGGAGTCCTGTGGTGACCTGCCCACTGAACTGTCAATGTTGTTTGTCCGACTGAGGCATGCAAGACAGGAACAACACAGACCCGCGCCTCTCACTTCATGGCTACAGGATAAATGGTCACGCGACGACCGCAAACGCGGATTCCTGTCCTTGGACGCTGACTGGCCCGTGGTCAACCTGGTAGACTGTGACGTTGCGCATAACTGTGAAGATGCGCAGTATTTCCAGTCAATAATTACTGTGAAACGACACAGACCACATTCCTAGAGGCCAGCCGTAGTAGAAGTATATAAGTATACTGGAAGATACTTTCGTGACCGACTGTACAAGAAAGAACATGTGTAATCGGGCATTACTTCGGAACTTTCCGATATGAGGTCAACACTTCGACCTTATTTAACACTTGACCTGTGGGTCGAAATGTGGCATATCGCACGTCGTTATTATCCCATGATACTGCAAATGCTAAGCTGGACATTTGAAGCACGCATCGGCTATTGGTACTACACTGGGAATGGTCAATCGCGACATTTTTCAATTTTGTCGAGAGAAAACTGACATTTAAGTTGACCTGAAATGGTTTACAGTCACTCAAAGCATAAAATCGAATACTACTCGCGAAATCTCATCACGTGCCTGATTTTCGTTTACTATAGATAGAGACTATCCGTTTGAAAACGCTAGGGGTTGCAACAACCTCTAACCCCTGTACTGGAAAGGTGGCCAGTGGCGCAGCCAAGATTTTCTTAAGGGGGCCGACCGGAAAACATGTGACGAAAAAGGGAACGCTTTCGGAGCGCTTCGCGCCCCGAAATTTGGCCGGCGGTGGGCTCAAAAGGGGCACGTGACTCAGCAGGACACTGGCCAGCAAACGCCACGTCAGTCAGCATCTCACGGTGGCTTTCGTCACCCTCACAATCACGGCCAATTGAACCGATAGCAGGCTTATTGCGACTAGCACAAAGGAGCCTGATCACAACAGAGGACAAAACCCTCTGTAATCATCGCCCAGTCGTAATGTTCCATGGATGAGAAGAAACTTGTATCTGCCCAAAATGGTCCGCCAGTTATCTTTTCTAGGGCGTCGCTGCTTCCGCCCGAATACGCCAGCCGCTGGCCCGTGCCAGTGCTTAGCATATTTTCAGCAGAACGACATACTCCCGTGGCTGTCTGCCTGGCTTGTTTCACCACATCCGGATCACATTACAGCTCGAGCACACCCGATCGCACTACAGTTCGGTCACACTACAGCTCGATTACACCATAGCCCTATTTCTCCCCAATCACACTACGGCTCCATCACACCCGATCACACTACAGCTCCATCACACCCCGATCACACTACAGCTCCATCACACTACAGCTCCAACACACTACAGCTCCATCACACCCGATCACACTACAGCTCCATCACACTACAGCTAGATCACACCCCGATCACACTACAGCCAGATCATACTACACCAATCAGCATAGCTTGATCATAGAACAGCCCGATCATAATACAGCTCGAGAACAGTACATTCCGAGCATACTACAGCACGATCACTCTCCAGCCCATCCATACTGCCACTCAATCACACCCATCCATACTGCCACCCCATCACACCCTGATCACACTGCAGCCAATCCATACTGCCACCCCATCACCCTCTGATCACACTGCAGACTATCCATACTGCCACCCCATCATAACCTGACCACACTGCAGTCCATCCATACTGCCACCCCATCACACCCTGACCATACTGCAGTCCATCCATACTGCCACCCAATCACACCCTGATCACACTGCAGTCCATCCATACTGCCACCCCATCACACCCTGATCACACTGCTGCCAATCCATACTGCCACCCCACCACACCCTGATCACACTGCTGCCAATCCATACTGCCACACCATCACACCCTGATCACACTGCTGCCAATCCATACTGCCACCCCATCACACCCTGATCACACTGCTGCCAATCCATACTGCCACCCCACCACACCCTGATCACACTGCTGCCAATCCATACTGCCACACCATCACACCCTGATCACACTGCTGCCAATCCTTACTGCCACCCCACCACACCCTGATCACACTGCTGCCAATCCATACTGCCACACCATCACACCCTGATCACACTGCAACTCGATCACACCACAGCCCAATCACACTGCAATCCGATCAGACTGCAGCCTTCCTGCATGGCACTTTGAAATCCAACACCGCAACAATCCTGCCTTGAAATTCTGCAAACTGTTGAACCTCCGTACCCCCTTACTACCTAGAAGAGTAACCGGCACGTTTATAGCGCAGCTACCTACGTAAGCCTATGTAAACAACACGACGACGCCACCTTACCACTCCAGGATTCATTTTGGGTGGGCGGTGTCTGCAGTCAGCTATCCCTCCTTCCACCCTCCTTCCACCCTCTCATCCATGGCAGTTCAGTGCCGACCCCTCACGAGGAGGGCGAGAGGGCAGCAAGGGATGCAGACGGATCTGTTTGCTGTCCAGTCCACCTACTCGGATCAGCAGGGTGTTGTTTGGCGTGTCTGCGGTGATGCTGCCGATGGTGTATAGCCTCTGTTCGAACGTGGGCAGACTCTCGTTCCGGCGCCGCCGTCGTCGCGTCTCGGCATCTGCTGGAAGAAAGGCGTATTCAGCGTTATTTAGGAGTCCGTTGGCGACATAGGTCAGTTCGCTGTACAATAAACAAACACTTGTTATGCATAAGTTAGTTATCGGCGCAGCTCAAGGCTGCTGGCACACAGAAGGCATCATTGTCGAACAATGCTCAACCAGTGACGCGCTCAATATAGTGTGGACATTGGCTTGATCAGCACAGACCGCAGACGAACTTGGGCCCGCGTATGATCTGATCAGGCCGGACCCATATGTGTTCCCACTGATCAGACCGGACCCAGATGTGTGTTCCCTGATCAGGCCGGCCCAAGATGTGTGTTCCCTGATCAGACCGGAACTACATGTGTTCCCTGATCAGACCGGACCCAGATGTGTGTTCCCTGATCAGACCGGACCCAGATGTGTGTTCCCTGATCAGACCGGACCCAGATGTGTGTTCCCCGATCAGACCGGACCCAGATGTGTGTTCCCCGATCAGACCGGACCCAGATGTTTGCTGTCCGATCAGGCCGGAACCAGATGTGTTTTATCTATCAGGCCCGATCTGGGTGTATTTTCCTATTTATGCCTATCTAGATGTGTGCTCTCTATCAGGCTGGACTCGGACTATGAGCGTGCTGTTAGTTGTGTAGTCTGTCTGTGCTGGTGCACTCTGCCGCTGCTGGTGCGATCAGGAGCGATTTCCAAGGCGTCTCCGGTCAGGAGCGATCCTGCTACACGGCGTCTCCTGTCAGGAGCGATCCGGCTACACGGTGTCTCCGGTCAGGAGCGATCCGGCTACACGGCGTCTCCTGTCAGGAGCGATCCGGCTGCACGGTGTCTCCTGTCAGGAGCGATCCGGCTACACGGTGTCTCCTGTCAGGAGCGATCCTGCTACACGGTGTCTCCGGTCAGGAGCGATCCTGCTACACGGCGTCTCCTGTCAGGAGCGATCCTGCTACACGGTGTCTCCTGTCAGGAGCGATCCTGCTACACGGTGTCTCCGGTCAGGAGCGATCCGGCTACACGGCGTCTCCTGTTAGGAGCGATCCGGCTACACGGCGTCTCCGGTCAGTGCGCACATCACACTCGGTGTGGGTGTGGTGACCGAGTTATGAGGAAATGATGTGGTCCAGTGCAAGGCCAGGTGCCTCTTCTCTCTCTCTCTCTCTCTCTCTCTCTCTCTCTCTCTCTCTCTCTCTCTCTCTCTCTCTCTCTCTCTCTCTCTCTCTCTCTCTCTCTCTCTCTCTCTCTCTCTCTCTCTCTCTCTCTCTCTCTCTCTCTCTCTCTCTCTCTCTTCTCTCTCTCTCTCTCTCTCTATCTCTCTCTCTCTCTCTCTCTCTTATCTCTCTATATATATCTATATCTCTATCTATCTTTATATATATATATATATATATATATATCTCTCTCTCTCTCTATCTTCTCTCTCTCTCTCTCTCTATATCTATCTCTCTCTCTCTCTCTCTCTCTCTCTCTCTCTTTCTCTCTCTCTCTCTCTCTCTCTCTCTCTCTCTCTCTCTCTCTCTCTCTTTCTGTTGTCGCGTGAATGTGTGTGCTCTAGTTGGTAGTCAATCGTTTTAATAGTGTCTGCCGCGAGCCTGAGCCCACGGTACTGCACCAACACAGAGAAAGAGAGAAATAGAAGAGACAGAGATAAGAGACAGAGAGAGAGACAGAGATAAGAGACAGAGAGAGAGACAGAGAGAGAGAGAAAGAGAGAGAGAGAGACAGAGACAGAGACAGAGACAGAGACAGAGACAGAGACAGAGACAGAGACAGAGACAGAGACAGAGACAGAGACAGAGACACACGCTACCTTTTACCACCGGACACGCTACCTTTTACCACCGGACAATCAAGTCAAGCACAGCCGGAGAGGCTGATATCTTGAAGGAACGCCACCGGTTCATGTCAGGGCTCGGTACCCGATCACACACACAATGGTCTGGAACTTGAACTCACAGCGAAGAAGGCCTACTCCCCAGCCGGAGCGGCGCAGATGAAGGGTGAAAGCCCACTGCACCAACAATGGATGTCTGACTGGCTCATACAACAGGGCAAGCATTTTCCGCGATACTGTGTGAGAGAGGAAATCAGAGATCAGACGAAGCAGATCAGTTGGGTCCGGCACCACGGCCCGACGAATCAGAATCAGGTTATTCAAGATCAGATCAGATTGTGTGACGCTGAGTTAGTGAAGGGTAGAAGCTGGATTCCAATGGTGTGAATAAACAAATTGTAATTGGGCACCCGACCTCGGTTTTGCAGCCAGTGGGCCACAGGTACCGCTCAGAACCTCCAGCAGCTCAAAACGCTTTCCACCGGCGGTTCTTTCGATTGATGATCACCAAAACCTGGAAAATTTCCTTAACGATCACCCATACATGGAATGGCTTGACAATCACCCATAGATGGAAAACTGGCTTGACAATCACCTATGCATAAATAATTGGCTTGCGGCTCTCGATTAGCAATTTTGTTCTGGCTCGCTATTGTCGGTCCTCAAGGCATAGGTACAACATAACTGCGCGGCGCCGAGCGTTTAGAACCAGCGTTTGAATGATGCGGCATTGGAGGCACGTTCGTCGATGCCGAAATATTTTATGTTAGGTCGGCCTGTACTACCTGAAAACGTTCATGTGTTGATAATGCACATCGATTTTAAAACGAAATGCAAGCAATAGATGCAAGTAGTAAGAGTTTCACTTTAGTGTCTTGTCTAAAGTGAAAATATTTGCATTTAAAAATTTCAGAATTTCCTTTACAGAATTCCAGGCTTGTCGTGCATGTCTAGGCACCTGAACCTCGCCGCACTGTTCACCACTTTCCTCTAATAGAAAGTAGTAGAGAAAGCAGGCGTCATCAGTCACGCCTACAATTTCAATTCGACACGCCTGTGACAAATATTGTTACGTCGCCAGCCAACTTCGGCGTTCCTCAAGCCACTTGGGGGATTCGAACCTCATGCCTTCATGCATTCGTGCACTTATTCAGTGTCTAAACTCATGCGCCTCGCCGTATGGTCACTGAACAGCTGCTCTAGAGTACCTGGAGAAAAGGCGGGGAAACTAGCTAAATTGAAGCTATTAGAAGAAAAAAACCCGGAGCAGTTGTGTGGAACTGCCGGAAAGGAGCGACGGAACGCACGCAATTGAAATTAACTCCAGGCAGGGACAACCAGCAAGGTTTTTTTTCGCCGTGAATTCGCCGATGCGCTCCCGTTGAGCTGCCAAATTAGCAGCAGACTGTCTATCGGTAGCGAAATAGCCGGTAGATACGAAATAGCCGGTGGGAGGGAGAAGGAAAATGACATCCCTCCACGGGCGGACCCGAGACTACGCCGCGGGTGTAACATGGGCGGACTCAGGACCACGCGGCGGGTGTAACACGGGCGGACTCAGGACCACGCGGCGGAGGGAACATCAGTGAGCCCAGGACCACGCTGCGGTCCCAGGAGTATGTGGTGTGCAGGACAGGGGTATGTGGTTGGGAATAATGTAGCAAAAACCAAATTTAGCGCAAAGAGGCTGCTAAATGTAGAGCAAAATTTAGTTAAGACTTCTCTCTTGGAGGTTTTGATCGGACATATTTGATTCCCCTCTCTCCCTTAACATGAAGCTCGTGAAGCTTCATGTTATTTCTGCTTCATGAAGTTTCTGTCTAACTCTGTGCGCGCCTACCAGTACTTGGAGTGGAGTGTGACTGGCTGGAAGTGCCAGTTGGTGTGGGGGAGGGGAGGGGATGGGCGCCGCGCCGGTGCTGCCTGTCCCTGTTGGCATCATTCGAGTCAAGCTGACCGGTGTTGGTAGTGCGTGTGTTTAAATTATCCCTTTTCACGACGGCCAATAAGCACCGGGATGCAATGTCGATGACTTCGTCTAGTATGAAGGGCATATCATTGAAATATATGTACTTTATCTGTATATATGGAATGTTCAAGAAGTTTTGACAATGAAGTAATAAATTCAATATTAAACTCAACCAAGATATTCAATTTGTGGCACTGTTTGAAAAAAGGGCTCAATTCACGGAAGCAACCAGCCAATCTGGCCGCATTTGGCACCATGGCCGGGAGGTAGGAGTTGTCGGATAGAAAATAAATTTGCCGTTGGATTACCAGCAAATATACGATATTAGGGAGAAAGTGGTAGTATATATCCTGCGGATGAATATTTTTCCTGTTACGTTTTATTTTATGGCTGTGAAGTACCTGTATTATGAATACATATTGAAATACATAATTTCCAGATGCTACGATTCGCTCTTGACGCTCCCGAAAATATTAAATTATCTCCACTTTACAAGCGGGTTGTGTACAGTTGTAATAACATCCGCTGTACCGCACCATACGTGGCTCCGTTTTTAAATGTTGCTGTACTCCTACCTGAATAACCCCTACTGTGGGGGGAGGGCAATTGATCCTTGTCTTTGAATATCATACACGCAAGAAAGAACAAAGCATGAATTGTTTACAGCACCCAAAAAACCGCAACACGTCCAAAATATGCGCATCTGAGACAAACTTGTTTATTGGCTCGCCTGACATATCTCAGCCGTAAATGATGCAATCAGAGCACAAATAATGGCGTTATATTTTGAAACGTGGATTATGATTCGTCCCAGCTATCATAAAGGGCCAATCACTTACTGCAGTTGAAGTTGGCTGGCGATATTGATCAGTGTGGTCGAGTGCTCGGAAAATTTGGCATTTGAAGACCACTGAATTCGACAAACAGCTGTTGTCATCGAGTTTACTTCCGAAGTCAGGCTCGCTTGGTCTGACTTCCAGATTTCCGACTAGATGACGTCCCAGGCGCAGATGTGAGTGTACATTTTCAGGGTTTGTGCATAAACAAGCTGTTACTAGTCCAAAAACTTGTCGTATTAGGTAACTGAACCTACTCTGTTTGTTTATTGATATCATAAATTGGTCCAATCTACAGACTAAAAGCTTTCAGATCAACGCAATTATTATGCCCTGACCTCGCCATTGGGATGTCATGACGATTAGTTCCCGCTAGTGCACGCGTGAAACCGCCTATTGTCAACTTGTAAGATTGAAATGGGAAACCGGACTGAGGCGAGTTTCTTTTTTGTAAATTCCCTCCGCTGACGGAACTCTTCAATTTTACTCCATGGGGTTTCATAAAGCCAATCGCAAAAAGTCAGTCACAAAAAAAAATCCGCATATTCAACGCACGATATGGCTTTTGTGTTTCATAAAGCCTAGTTGCGGCGAAAAGGATGAGCATAGCGCGACACTAATGGCCGAATAGTCTGAAGAAGAAAAAAAATACGACAGGAAAAAACAACACACGGGCGGCATTTACTTTGTCGTGAGTGCGTAGTTGCAGGCCGAATAACACCGCATTTGCGTATGAATTTCGGTCGAATAACATTATATGGCCGTGCTTAAAACATGCCTAAGCCTTTACCCAACGAGGACCATTGGGAGTTGCAGTCGGTTATGAAAATGGACTGAATACCATGACAATGTCCAAGAGTGTTCCGCTGGCGACAGAACATGGGAGTGGTCCTGGGCTGGCTCCTTCGGGTTGGTAGATGCCTATCTGGGATATACACCCTTGAGTGGATCACAGTCATGGTTGGTGGAGAAAATTGTGTTATGTCACTATTTCCAGTCAATACTCAGGCCCCAACATAAATATCGGCAACATTGGTGTGGCTGCGTGGCATAGGCCACAGCTGACACACGGCATACCCCACCTATGTCTATACCTAAATAAGACCGGCACTTTCGTTGATATCTACCTAGAAACCTGTCTGCCTCAGAACCCATGATAGGATGACATTGGGCAGGTTTTCAAGCAAGATTGGCAGCTTTACGAAAGTAAATATCACAAAAGGTTCGTCTTCAGGGGTGGGTGTTTAACAGAAGTTGGATTGTAAAGATGTAGGATGGTACAAAACTCTAGGTAAGCCGGACCTAATATTTCATAACCTGACCAAACCTGGCATGATGGCATACAATATACACCTATATGGATGCTAAGTGGCATAGAACCTGCACGTGCAGATGTTGGATCACATACAACTCTATGTAACCTCGTGTAAAGCCCATATGTAACGCAACGCAACGTAACGTAACCTAACCTAATATGTACAAACCTAACGTAACCTGGCAGGCTTGTATACAACCTACTTCTAAATCGGTGCTGAGTGGCATAAAACTTGTATCTATGGATGTTGGATCACAACATATACGCAACCTTACTTAAAACCTGTATGTAAGCCAATGTAATGTAACGTAACCTAGCGTAGCTTATGCTATGCTATGCTATGCTACGCTATGTTATGCTATGCTGTGCCGTGCCGTGCCGTGCCGTGCCGTGCCGTGCCGTGCCGTGCCGTGCCGTGCCGTGCCGTGCCGTGCCGTGCCGTGCCGTGCCGTGCCGTGCCGTGCCGTGCCGTGCCGTGCCGTGCCGTGCCGTGCCGTGCCGTGCCGTGCCGTGCCGTGCCGTGCCGTGCCGTGCCGTGCCGTGCCGTGCCGTGCCGTGCCGTGCCGTGCCTGCCGTGCCGTGCCGTGCCGTGCCGTGCCGTGCCGTGCCGTGCCGTGCCGTGCCGTGCCTGCCGTGCCGTGCCGTGCCGTGCCGTGCCGTGCCGTGCCGTGCCGTGCCGTGCCGTGCCGTGCCGTGCCGTGCCGTGCCGTGCCGTGCCGTGCCGTGCCGTGCCGTGCCGTGCCGTGCCGTGCCGTGCCGTGCCGTGCCGTGCCGTGCCGTGCCATGTCATGTCATGTCATGTCATGCCATGCCATGCCATGCCATGCCATGCCATGCCATGCCATGCCATGCCATGCCATGCCATGCCATGTCATGCTGTACTGTGCTGTGTTGTACTGTATCGTGCTGCGATGTGCTGTGCTGTGCTGTACTGTATTGTGCTATGCTATGCTATGCTAACCTAGCCTAACCTATCCTAACCTAATCGGGCAGGATGGCACACAAACTGTGATATATCGAGATATGGACAACAGGAACATGAAGGATAGGAGGCATCCAAATGTGAAATTGATTGCATTGAGCTAGGCTGAGTTTCGTTCTTACATGCAATTTGGGTAATTGATCACAAAGACTGGGTCGGAAACTGACAATTTTCTATATGGATTATCAATGTTTTGGTGGTTCTCGAGGTGAAACCAAATATTCTTTGTTATTGCAGTTGGTGTTGCAAAACGACCACGCGTTAGGAAATTGAAATCAATCACAATAAAATGCGCTTTCGCCTGTGACTGCTTATAGTTTATAATGGACCAGCATGGATGGACCTTGCGTGGGACATGAAGGCCATACCACTTTTTTCTTTGAAATGACGAATTCTGCAATAATGACTGGTATTCTGCTAGTGCAGCAAGCTAGTGCAACCCCAACCTTCCCATCAGGGGCGTCGCCACCGGGGGGGGCAGAGGGAGCAGTCCTGCCGTGAGACTGGGGGGCCCTGAAATTTGAAGAGGCGCCTATCCGGAAATGCACAGGGAAAAAAGGTGAGCAAGGAGGCCGACGAGACAGAAGATCATACTGTCAAGGAGGCCCCAAGACTGGCAACGAGGCTCCCGCGAAATCTAATCAGGTCCTAATAAGCGACGTAGGACAGAGATTGGGAGGAGACCCCAGGACAAAAAAGATGCCACCGAGACGGGCAGGAAGCCACCCAGGTTAGACAAGAAGGCTTCCGATTGGTGGCAGGATATTCTTAATTTGGAAAACGAGGTCCCAAGATGGAAGAGGAGGCCCCTGGTGGTGGTGGATTTGTGCTTTAGGGCGCGTCGACTGCGTTGGTCATTTTGCGCCCATGTGGAGGCCCATACAATAGAAAATAAGGAATGATAGGAGATATTTATCCGGACGCAAGAGGGAGCCCCAATATGGGTAAGAAGATCTCCGCAGGAATGAAAGAAGGTCACTGAGACCAGCCAGATGAGGCCCATATTTTGGAAGGGGAGGACCCTAGGAGAGAAGATTTGGGACAATGACACAAAAGTACCCTGCTAAGAGGATAATGAGGCTCCAAACACAGGTGATGAGGCCTCCAAGACGTGAGAGGAGGCCCCTAATTTGAAAAAGGAGTCACCTGGAGAGGATAGGAAGCCCCAGAAATCAAGAGGGTGCCGACAATTGGTACGGAGGCCCCAAAGATTGCAAAAGGAGGTCCCAGGATTGCAAAGGAGGAACCCACGATTGCAAAGGAGGCCCCCATGATTGCAAAGGAGGCCCCAGGATTGCAAATGAGGCCCCAGGATTGCAAAGGAGGCCCCCGTGATTGCAAAGGAAGCCCCATGATTGCAAAGGAGGCCCCCAGGATTGCAAAGGAGGCCCCAGGATTGCAAAGGAGGCCCCAAGGATTGCAAAGGAGGCCCCAGGATTGCAAAGGAGGCCCCAGGATAGCAAAGGAGGCCCCCATGATTGCAAAGGAGGCCCCATGATTGCAAAGGAGGCCCCAGGATTGCAAATGAGGCCCCAGGATTGCAAAGGAGGCCCCCGTGATTGCAAAGGAAGCCCCATGATTGCAAAGGAGGCCCCCAGGATTGCAAAGGAGGCCCCAGGATTGCAAAGGAGGCCCCAAGGATTGCAAAGGAGGCCCCAGGATTGCAAAGGAGGTCCCCATGATTGCAAAGGAGGCCCCCATGATTGCAAAGGAGGCCCCATGATTGCAAAGGAGGCACCCAGGATTGCAAAGGAGGCCCATGTCTGCAAAGGAGGCCCCAAGGATTGCAAAGGAGGCCCACAGGATTACAAAGGATGCCCCCAGGATTGCAAAGGAGGCCCCCAGGATTGTAAAGGAGGCCTCCAGAATTGCAAAGGAGGCCCAAATACGGGAAAAGAGGCCCCAGAAAATGAGAGGAGGCCCTAAGACGGAAGAGAAAGCCAGTGGATATGAAATGAGGTTTCGGAGACGCAAAAACAGGCCCCAAAACAAGGTTCCACCAAGATAGAAAATGATGATCCAGAAACGTGGCAGGAGACACCTAATTCGGAAGAGGAAGATACAAGATTAGAAATGAGACCCCATGGTGAACGAGGAGGCCCCTAAAATAGGAGAGAAAGGCCATTAGATAAGAGGGATGCCTCCCAGGCGAGAAAGAAGGCTCCAAGACGGGCAAGAAGGTCCCCAGGAAGTGACAAGGGAACTGAGATAGGAAAGGTTGCTTATACTTTGGAAGAGGAGGCACCTGGGAGAGAAGAGGAGTCCACCAGGAGATAAGAGGCTACCCTTAAAATGGGCAAAGATTGAATCAAAACGCAGAGCAGGAGACCCCCAAGACGTGAGAGGAGGTCCCTAATTTGAAAAAAAGGCCTCTAGAAGAGAAAACGAGGCCCCTGCCGGACTCGAGAGGAGTCCCTCAAGACGGAATATGAGGTCTCCAGGGCCGAATGAGGCCCCGAAGACCGGAATGAGTTCCCAGGAAATGAGAGGAGGCCCTTAAGATGTGAGTGGTAGCAGGTATGGAAGGAGGTGAGGTTTCCAAAATTGAAGATGCCCCCAAGACGGGTAGGCTTTGCCAGGACAAAGGAGGAGGCCCACGAGGCGTGGCAGGAGGCCCTAATTTGGCAGAGGATGCCCCTGGAACATGAGAGGAGGCCCATGTCATGTTAAAGAGGCCCCATGATGTAGGAGGAGGCCCTCCAAGACGGGAGAGGGGGCCATTGAATATGGAGGAGGATAGGACACGAGCAGACATCCAAAACCGGTAAAGAGGCTCCAGGAAATGGGACGAGACCCCTAAGACGCGAGGAGGCCTATAATTTGTAAGAAGCCCCTAAGAAATTGTAGGAGTCGTGCCGGGGTGCTTGAAAATCACGGGATGGTCCCAAAAAGAGCCCGGACCAAAAAGTAACGCCCGGACCATGAAAATCACGCTAGGGGCACGACAGGTCGTACCGTTCCCTAACAGTCTCATTTGGACACAAATCAAGCCGGGGCGACGAAAAACAATCCGGACATGGATAATCACTCTGGGGCCCTAACAATGACGCCAAAAGCCTCCAAAACAAGCAAATGACGTCGGGTCACAAAATATTGTATTAGACTCAAAAATGTCGGGTCGCAGCCCTTGAAAATCACACTGGGGACCCAAAAGGTCGCGCCAGGCCCCAAAAGTTGAAGCTGCCCTAACAAATAAATTATCAACCGGAATGCCACTCTACGGCCTCAAAAATCGGGTCAATCCCCAAAAAACCCGTTGGGCACCGGAAAAACGTATCAGGGCATCGATATAAAAAATATCGCACCGGGAGACAGAAGAATCGTACCGGGACCCAAAAATATCACATAAGGACCTTTAAAAAGATGGAACTCGATGTCCAAAAAGTTCACAGCCAGACCCGATCGAATCGACCCCAGCACCGGCAAATTAAGAACAGGTCCGGAAAAAATTACCCGGAGAATAAATACCCAAAAATTACCGTGCCGGGGCCACAAAAAGTCGCGCTGGGGCCACACAAATTAGCGTCGATCAACCATAATTCTCGCAGGGGGCTGACCCGATAAATACGGCGGGCCCAGAAAACTCGCTCCGAGGCCCGAAAATCTGCAACAGGAAACACTAAGATCGCGTTGGCGTCACAGCTAAGTACAACGCGCCCCGCAAACTCGAACCGGTTCCCCAAATATCGCGTTCGGGACCCACAATTCCCATCGGTAGTCCCAAAAATTTGGCATGCGCATCAGACATTCACATCGGGGCTCCCAAAAATTGGCGTCTAGGGCCCCACATAAGCACAATGTGACCCCAAAAATCGTATCGGTATCCCCAAAAACATCAAGCCGTAACTTTCCACGATAAGGAGGGATAAAAAAAATAATAACTGTCCGCATCAGGAAAATGGCTCCGGAGCACCAAACATATCATCAGATGCCTTCACAAATCGCGTACGGTCCAGAAAAACATACCGGAGCTCGAAACAAAATCGAGGTGAGATACAAAAACATGGCGCCAGGGGCTCAAAAAATAATGCCGGGATTCGGACTTTAAAGAAAATTCAGAAGACATGCACAAAAATCACGTTGAGCCCAGGAAACTAGCGTTGGGTTCCCTGAACCACGCGCCTGGGCGCGATAAGTCGCGCTGGGACCAAGACAAATCGCACCGAAGCCCCAAAATTGCACTCGGGCCCCACAAATGTGCGTCAGAGGCCCCAAATAAACACAGCGGGACCCTAAGAGCACAACGGGGACCGAAAGTGCAAACTGGCCCTCAAAAGCGCACAGTCTCGCAAAAAGCGACAGGGCCTTAAAACATGCGTTGCAGCCTTAAATAAACATACCGGGAGCTCTACAAAATAAACCTGAAGCTCTCAAGGCACACAGGGGCCATGCGACTGCACAAGGGCCTGAAAAAGAGGCTGGGGCCGTAAAAAGCAGCATGGTCCCAAAACGAACAAAAAGACCGAGCACTAAATACACACAACGGGATCTTTGAAAGCGCCCCGACACCTAAAAAAAATAATAATGGTTGCACAAAAAGGCAACAAAACCCTAAAACGAGCAGGGGTTTCAAAAATGTGTTGGGCTCCTAACAAAAATGGATTAAAGCCCTAAGACACATCCATAGACGAGGAAAGACGAAACGGGTCCAAAAAAATAACACTAAGGCAGGGCCTCGGTCCGGTAGCCAATCTGGGAGCATATTTAATCAAAGATATGAGGTGCACCAAAGCTCAGCGGGTATCCGCATTTCATAACCACCATAAAATGTTGCAAATAGGGAACTAATGATCGAATTTAATTAATCGAATTTTCGCAGCGAACGTCCATACGAAGCATTCCATCACGTCAAATATGGCGCAAATCTATCATGTGGCAGCAATTAGCAAAATGTAGCAGGCTTAGAAGAAACCGTAGCATGGCACGAAGTGTGACGAATGCGCCGGATGCGCAAGATGGGTGTGCATGTGCACGAACGTTGGCGTCGTGGCGACCGGGCGCTATGAACTGGAATGTCTGAAATTGGGAAATTTTACATTTTAAAGTGATTTGCATAGGTGTAATTTCAGCAGTGTGAGGTGACTTATCAAGGGATACCAAAAGAAAACATTCTAACAGGGTGCGGGAGTAAGGGTTGAAATCCGACGAATCCGAAGCGATAGTGGTAGATTAGGCCCCTCCATATGACAATTCAGTTGATCAATAATTATTTTATTTAAAAAGATGCCCTTTGACAAAGTAGTGGTCCAAATCCGAGGACTTTTTTAATGGGGTAGGTGGACCCCTCCAAATACGTTTCCCATCCTCTCCTTCACGCAAATATAGGTACGCCACTGGTCTCCCAATACTTTTCAGAAACATGGGGCAAAGTCAGCATTGAGGGGGCAAATTCCCCCTCACAAGCATACAAAACAACACCGATGACCCATACAAATTGGGAGGAATGATGTTTATAAATGCATTTTCTTCCTACAAACTTGTCTTCTGTGATTACAGCCTGCATGATTAGAGATTCCCAGCTTCAATACCTTCTCAACGTCATTTACAAAACCGTGCAGCACAGCGTAAACCATGGGCGTGACGGCGTGGAATTTCAAAGCTTTGCAATATTTCTGCATTGCCATTGTTGCATTGTCATTTATGCACTGCTGTTCAATGCTTGTTCTTGCCGTGAATTTATTCGCTTAGGATTTATTATTTTAGCTTGTGTGTCAGGTGCCTTACAGCCAGCACCAAATGTTTTTTTGTTTTTTAAATCCCTAAGGTGGAGATAAGAAAACCAATTCAATCCAAATCTCGTTATCACCTTCGCGAAATTATCGTCCTGGGACTGAGAAATGATCGTTTAAGCTTACTTACGACATCAAGCTGGTGGGAATGACTAACAGTAGTGGTGAATCTGCTATATTCAGCTAGACTTTGTAGACATAGAAGTGGGTTGATCAATGGGAGATATTTTAAAGATATGTTCAGCACCAGCCCCGCCAGCTCGCTGGAATCTAGAGGCCAACGGGAAGATTCATCTGGTCGAGAAAGCATTAAGACATTGGTTTGTTTTGGCACTTAGGTATTTATCCACATTTACTTGTTTATACCCTGGCATGGCTCAGTTCTCAGCGAAAACAAAATATTGCAATTGCGTTTTGCGTAAATGATGCACCATGCCAATAACAAACAAAACATCAATATGAAATCATGTTTCCCTTTCTTGAACCATACCAAGAGCCTACAAAATAGGAGGCCCCTTTCGGGGACAGGAGGCCCCCTTCCAACATTGCTCCCCTGGAAGAATTTCGTGGCGACGCCACTGCTTCCCATAGCATAAATGCTAAAACCTACATGTACGGATGTTCGATGATGTAAAACCCATGGTCACCGACAAACCAACAATGTATATTTTGATGTTCGTCAGACGTCACAGATGTCTGACGAACACAAAAGCTTACTCGTCTTCTTCGCTGACTCAGAGTACTTCATGTATCAATAAATGGGTAATTGAACGCATGGCTATCAGCATGACTGAACGATTCGATCTACCTGGCGACATAGCCCTCGGCAGAGCGATAAGTAGCCACAACCTCTTGCACAATCTCAGATATTGCAAACATAATACACCATCAGGGGAATCTTCACGTGCTCAAAGTACAATTAATGTTAAATCACAATTAATTAATTAATCAATTATCAAAATTAAGATGAAACAAATGGCGAAGGATGGCACCTAAAACGTAAGAAAACATAATGATAACATAACTTCCATATATCCAACAAGTTTGTTCCTTGGTTTGGCTCTTGGATCATCCATTCTGTCGAATTTTTCGTCCGAAAAAAGCCTTCACGCTGCAGAAAAAGGCACGATTTTCCGTCGGCAGCAAATGTTTATGAAATCCGAAATAAGACACTGAATTTTCCATGGCGGGAATGTTATTTCACGTCGATGACGGTTCTTTTTAGGAAACTCGCCTCTGGTCATTACTTGTTTGGACAACCAAGTGACACGCCGAATGCAAAATGGAGAAGCAGTGAGAAAAATGGAGAAGTGAGAAACAAAATGGAGAGAGAGAATAGATGTACTCGGACATCCGAAAACTTCCCGGAAGGGTGACTACCTTCGGCTGATTTTGCTAAATACTGAATAATAAATTTGACCGTATGAGGTGGTGTCCGTCTGGCTTTTTGCGAGACGTGGACTGCGTGGACATCAACTCAGGGGCCGCGATGGTCCCAAGGCTGGTGCTGAGGTTTGCAGCCTATGAGATGGTAACGGGTGTGCTTGGTATCTCGTGCATGGTGGGTACGATACGGGCGTTTACGTCTGTGCGTGCTTGAATTACATGTGTACCGGAGAGCATGTTCCATGCGTTGAGTGGTGCTCCGGTATGTTTGGATAAGCTCACCTCCACCACCCCGGAGTCGTTAAGTGGTGCTCCAGTATGTTTGGATAAGCTCACCTCCACCACCCCGGAGTCGTTAAGTGGTGCTCCGGTATGTTTGGATAAGCTCACCTCCACCGCCCCGTAGTAGAGAGACCTCATGGTTAAGGCTCAACTGGAAGCCGGGGGATCCTACCCGTCCCCTCAACGAATTTTTCAGGGGAAGCGGCCCTCTGAGTGGAAAAACATCCCACGGGGAAGTTTAAATATACCATCCCCTCCCTACTCAATTAATTTTTGTATCCGAAGGTGCCCGTTCAGGGACTCGGCGTCCCCTTAAATTACCCCCACCCTGGACAAAATTCAAGACCCGTCTGTGAGTGCATGTGATGTGCCCGAAAAAGGATGAAGTTGGGTAACAGGTCACTAGAACAAAACCGTGTATAAATTACGGGCGGAGGGGGGGGTAAAGAATGGACATGAAGAAAACTCTTTAGTATGAAATACGGTGCAGGACAGAGCAAGAGGAGAAAAAACATAGAATCGCATAAGCCGAAAGAGCGTGCAGAAGGAAGAAGATGTAGTAGAGAGATGAAGGTTGTTTGATTAATGGGTTCTTCACGACCCACTTTATGCACGATCACGGATAATGGCGCCGCCCACACTGTTTCGTCGGTGGGCCGCGGGATTGGAAAACGTCCTGAGTGTTGCGAGTGTTGAACCCAGGACCTTTGGTACCCAGAGCTCAACACCTCAACCACTCGGCCATCTCCGCCCCAGAGAGATGAAGGTATTCCAGAGAGTTGTGAAGCCCCCTCACTCTTCATTACGGCCACAGCACAGCCGGGTGGATTCATCCAGTGACACCGTCTGTAACAGTGCCGCTTAACGTGCGGTAGGTCGTGACAGTAGCGGCGACGGCGGCCGGCAGAAGCGCGCCGTGATAACTCACCAGCCTGCCACTGCCGGCGCTGGGGCTGTTTTTGCAGCGGCATTTACGGCCGATTCAATCTGCCGCTATTCAGGCAGCGTGACGACCGTGAATTGACGACTCGGCCGGCCGGCCGGCCGGCGGGCATCGCGACAAGGCCGACAACAGACACATTCCCGGTCGGCCCCGTGCGAAGAAAGGGGCACAGTCCAAGACGGGGCGACACAGCGCGCAGCGCGTCGCTGCGCCGCTCCGTCGACTCCTGTGACGAGATGTACAGAAGGAATGTGGCCTTTGTTGCGCCGAGTGCGCGCTCAAAGGCCGTGAAAATGGACGGTGAATGTAGCGAAATTTACGAAAATATGTCTGAATGAAAGTGGCCGGCCGGAGTGACGTCAATGACGACGTTGCGTGGATATGGCGCTCACTGTGGGCTGGCACACCGCCAGCCGCACTACTATGAATGCCCCGACCCCCTGGTCGAGACCCCTCATAGGTACCGACCGTGCCAGATGGCTACCGTAGCGGAAAGCTGCTGGTTGGACCCGCACAGTGCGCGGCAGCAGTATCCGTGGCTCACCTGCTCAAAACCTACCATCTCAATTAGATCACAGTCGGATGCCCCCGTTTCATCGGATATCAGTGCGGCTGCACTATACTTGTGAGAAGCGAAACTGATTATTGGTGTAGGCAAGTGCACATTTATGTACATGCGCTTGCCTGAAAATGTGAGTGCATGAGTTCGTGCATCATATGTGGTCGTTCTGCGACTGATTGAAGGACTAAGATCTACCCATGCTCGAAACACCAATGTTGTGGAACATGCACGCGCAGGAATATGCATATGGAAGAATATGAAAGCGTGCATCTTAATCAGAGGGTAGTAGCGTACCCAGTACCAGGGTAGAAACGCAATTATCCAGTGGATAATAAACTAGAATGAGCACGGGCGGCAGGCGCGTGTATTTGCATGTAGGCGCTTGTTTGGGACGTTTTTCAGAACGTCATTCTGATCATGAGAAAGAGTAGATTTTACAGATTCGCCGTTCAAGCATGACAGTTTAATTCTTCTCCGGAGACCAGACATGCAAAATGTGTTTTTAATTTCGGATCCATCCAAATAAATAACAATAAAATAGCCACGTCACGATCCATTGACTCTCCTACACCCTAAAATATCGAGTAATCAAAGTCCCAGGGGCGTTCGCCTGGGCCATCCTGTAGCTCTGAGATGGTGCGACGGGAGGGATTGCAGCCTTTCTCTGATCAGACCCGATCTGGCCTGTAGGCTAAGGCTTAGATGGTCAGCAATGCTTCAGAGATGACCAGCCAGCACATGTGCGTGCACGCAGAACTCTGAGACCGTGTCAGAGTGGAACAGCAATAATGCGCCACACCTGGAGCAGGCCGGGTGGTAGCGGCTGGCAACGACCGGCACCGACTAACGGGTTGTCATGGCAACCGGACAGGCCAGGCTCCGGGCCAGTTCACAGATCCCACGGGACCCTAATTCAAATGGACCCACGATTTCAATGGGTCAACATAGCCGACAGACCAACAACTTCAATGGATCACAACTCCGACGGACCCACAACTCGGACGAACCCACATCTCCGACGGACCCACAACTCGGACGGACTCACAACTCCGACGGACCCACAACTCGGACGAACCCACATCTCCGACGGACCCACAACTCGGACGGACTCACAACTCCGACGGACCCACAACTCGGACGAACCCACATCTCCGACGGACCCACAACTCGGACGAACCCACATCTCCGACGGACCCACAACTCGGACGGACCCACATCTCCGACGGACCCACAACTCGGACGGACCCACATCTCCGACGGACCCACAACTCGGACGGACCCACATCTCCGACGGACCCACAACTCGGACGGACCCACATCTCCGACGGACCCACAACTCGGACGGACCCACAACTCCGACGGACCCACAACTCGGACGGACCCACATCTCCGACGGACCCACAACTCGGACGGACCCACATCTCCGGCGGACCCACAACTTGGACGGACCCACATCTCCGACGGACCCACAAATCGGACGGACTCACAACTCCAACGGACTCACAACTAGTACGGACTCGCAACTCCGACGGACCCACAACTCGGACGGACCCACATCTCCGACGGACCCACAAATCGGACGGACTCACAACTCCAACGGACTCACAACTAGTACGGAACTCGCAATTCCGACGGACCCACAACTCAGACGGACTTACAACTCCGACCGACCCACAATTCGGATGGACTCACAATTCAGGCGAACCCACAACTCGGACGGACTCACAACTCCGACGGACTTACAACTCGGACGGACCCACAACTCAGATGGACTCACAACTGGGACGGACCCACAACTTCGAAGGATCTACAAGGGAAGGAGTGTTACGATGAGAGATGGGTGGAAGATGTGAGCATGTGGCGTAGGTCCGTAAAGCCTGTGACAAAGCACTGAGCTCGTGATTGTGGACAGTGGACGGTGGGACCAACGGAGCACAGGCCGGGATTGTGGACAGTGGGAACAGTGGAGTCCGGCCGGGATTGTAGACAGTGGACAGTGGGACCAGCAGAGTCCCGGCTGGGATTGTGGACAGTGGACAGTAGGACCAGCGGAACCCTGACCGGGATTGTGGACGGTGGGACCTGCGGAGCCCCGACTACAGGTCAGGAAGTCAGGAAGCTTGTAAATGGAAGGCACTACTGGTTTCAGACAGATGGTTCTAGCGTCCACACCACCACAGCAGTCGGGACCTGGCTCAACGAGGCATTCAGTGGGCCCGTGACCAGTCGCCGCAGTCGCCTCGAAACAAGCAAGTGCGGTCTTCAATCATTGAAGCCAAAACAATCAGTCATATCACATATACAGAGTGATATGCTTTAAAAGCATCTATCTGAATTACATGGGACAAATACGCTTACCTTAAATCATGCTACCTCGCTTTGCCTAACAGTTCACATGCTGAATAAAAAATTGACGAATACGTTTGTACTCCGCACCTTAGATTGGCTAAAAAGAAGAGATAAAAAAACGATCGAAGATTACTACCTGCTTTTCCAGGCACCCAATCATTCCAGCAAATCTGGAATTGTGATAAAACTACCTAAAAAGGACTAATTATTGTGGGATAAGTTTGGCTTCCGTTAATTTCGTCGATGCACGATGCTGTTCCGTGGTTGTTCTTACTGTCAATGCATTCACTAACATGGGTGCCACTTTAGGAAGTTGGATGGAGAGACCAAATGACCTTTTTGATGGCCAAAACTGCCCCAAAAACCACTTGTACCTAGTGTATGCATGTAGGCCCATTGGTTAATCTTCAGCCTGATTTGGAAGCCAAATGAATAATTGAGGGGCCCAGTGCCCCCCCCCCCCCTCCCCCGAGCATATATAAAGTTACCTGTTCACCAACTATTTTTTACTTGAGTTTCTAAGTACGGTGGCTTGCAGGTAACACCAGATCCTATTCATTTCAAGGAGCATAGTATGAGGATTAAAACGGCTCAACCACCGTTATAGGGCAGACAATCGGACCATGGATGGGTTGGAAATCAACCAGTATTAACTGTCAAGAACGAAGACTATTGGGTTATTAATTGTGAATCCAATAGTAAAATGATGAATATAGTGAATGTGGTGTACAGTGAGCAGATCAGCGCAACATTAAATAATCAAATATTGTCCATGGATGCAATTTTGTTGTTGTCTTTGGATTAGCAAGGTATGCATTAAGTTGTGCATTTTTAGAGACGCTGTACCGGACGGAAGTGGCCGACTTTATTGCCGTGTAATTCGTCGTTATAAGCCAGATGAAGGATCCGAGCAATTCCTAGTGCCTGCATGCGCGCTGAAATTTTTGAAATGTATTTTATTTTGTTAAAGAAGAGAATGGTTCATGGTCACGATTAGTAGTGCAACATGGAGTTGATCCTGTGCTTAAAACATATAGCTTATATCGTTCAAATGTAACTTCGTGATACAAAAACGTCGCAACAGATGCATTGCTTCGGAATGTTGTTGTTCACAAATGAAGCATGCCAATATAAAATAGTTAATTAATGTTACCGTTAGTGACTATGGCATATGTAATTGCGATCTAGGTTACTTGAAGCGCGTAGCCAAGATTTCCGGTTTTCTTCCGAACCATCTTTGACTACAAGCTTCAAGTAACCGCAAGCATGAAGAATTAATTAGGTTCTGAGAGAACGCTTGTGTTTTCCTTGCATTGCCATTCGAAATCTTTTGACGAAAAGAATATGCAATGTTCATAAATATGCACAAGGAGCAATGATATTGGCACATAATATTAATACAATCTGTTACAATGCTAGTCTGATGCCATACATTGGCCATTTTAGCTGGTTCCAGCCATTTTAGCGCATTATTGTGAAAACTGTGTACATACCATGAAGGATGTCCGGGGACTAAATATGGGTGGGCTTTTTAATTGTCTCGCCTTTCCCGACCTAATATGAGCAAAAGACTATTTGTGTTAATATGCATTATCATATTCTGCTGTTCGATATCTGGTGAAACCAAATTACATTTTATTTTTGGCTTATTGCACATGCAGGTTTTACCTTATAAATATGAATATCATGCATATATTTGAGCTACCAGCCAATATCATTAATAATCTGCTGTGTTCAGCAATCAGCATGCCATAAATCTTTGAAGCATTTAAGGATTTATCATTAAGTTGTTCAATGCGTATCACAAAGTCGCTCGCTGGGATGTTGGAAGGGATCTCACCACTGTTGCATGATGATTATCATCATTAGTTTTTTATACAGTTTGTATTGACTTTGTTTTTAAATCAACCGACCGACCGGGTGAAAGACCGGGATATACTTCAAAAACCGATCAAGAAGCCCGCCGGTCTTGACCAGACTTTCTGCAGTGATTTCGGCCATTACATTTGCCACCTTTGCTGACTACAGTACTCGATCACCTTGTAACCCCTCCCAGCCACTGCCAGACACTGTTCACTGTCTCTTCACAGTATCTATATCGAGCAGATTGAACATTTCCTTCTACGGTAGACAACCACTCCCCTCACCCCCTCCCGGCAACGAAGGACAATGTCCAATCGAGTGAAGCCACCCAGCCGTCACAGGCACGGGGCCGGGTCGCCCACGGGATTCCGCCACATAGTTGGCCATCATCGACACCAATGTGGCGCTACTAAGTTCACGGTGGCGCTTTAACACTCGCACGTCCGGCGGTCCGCGCCAACTTCGCATGTCCGGGGGGGGCAGATGTCTGCCCCCCCCTAAGATCTCGAGAACTATGCTAGGTGGCGACAAACGGAAAACGGCTTTGGATAGCTGTTGACAAGCTCTATCGAAAGTATTTCGGTTATTTTCTCGCTCAGGTCAATATTTAGGTCACTGGGTCATCATATGTCAAATTCGACCAGATCGGGTGGGACCCTCAGATATTGGCACATATCTCAGGACCTGTAACAGATAGAAACAAACTGCAAATGCTATTCGACGACAGCCCTTGAAATGTGCTATCGACATACGCTGTGTAATTTAAGGTCAGATCAACAGATGGGTCACCGAAACAATGACCTCAGGTCAAGGTCATGGGGTAGAGTAGGGAGGTCATATAATATATCAATCGACACGTCTTGGCGATACAAGCACAATGACTGTAATTTCAGCCTTCTAGCTCAATGCATTGCGATATAATGCGCAGAAATGTGCTAGTGATTTCAGGTGACCTCAGCTGACCTTGGTGGGGCCACTGAGCAAAAATGTCAGCGATAGCATTGCGAATAGCTTCCAACTACACGCCATAACGGTTGGAGGTCATTCCGAGAGCAAATATGTAACCAGGAAACATTTGTATATTTTTCCATAGGCTTATAATGGGTAAGCCATGGCCACGACCTGACCTCAGGTCAACGCTACGAAAAAACCGTGATATACATATTATAGACCTTGATAAGATCATGTCGTGATATAAGTTTGAAATAAATCGCCCAATTATTGTGGGAGTGATGCCACCTAGAACTCGGAGGGACATTAGGTCACTTCGCCTGACCTGGTGACCTGACTTGAGATGACCCAGGGTCAAAAATTTATGAGGATATGCGGAAAAGACCAATGAGCAGCCATGCGAGGTTTGGCCTTGCTAACCCGATTAGTATGGCGGCAAAGTGGGAAAAACCGCAGGGGGGGGGCAGATATCTGTCCCCCCCCCCGGACGTGCGCGGGTTAAGGTTAGCGCTCCATCCAGACACAGCGCATCGCGATGACCGGGAAATGAAGGCAGAGGAACGTCAGCTGACCAGCTGTTATGTTTCGTGTGGAAACTGAACTTGGCATGTTTTGCTTCTGATCACCGGCAGACAGCCACCATGTGCCTGCATCTGCCACTGCACTGCAAGCTGACTCACTCCACCCGCCGTATCTAACCAGATGGATGATAGACTATGTCATACAGACCAGCATGACAGATCGCCAAGAGGCGGCTGTCAGTACTGGAGAAGTAGCAGTGAGTCGACCGGAGGCATAGCTAGTACCGGTACCGTTCTGGCCGGAGGCGCAGCTGATACCGGTACCGTTCTGGCCGGAGGCGCATCTAGTGCCGGTACCGTTCTAGCCGGAGGCGCAGCTAGTACCGGTACCTTTTTGGTCTGAGACGCAGCTAGTACCGGTACCTTTCCGGCCAGGGGTGCACCTAGTACCGGTACCGTTCTGGCCGGAGGCGCAGCTAGTACCGGTACCTTTCCGGCCAGAGGCGAACCTAGTACCGGTACCGTTCTAGTCGGAAGCGCAGCTAGTACCGGTACCGTTATAGCCGGAGGCGCAGCTAGTACTGGTACCGTTCTAGCTGATCCTTGCAAGGCATGCTTCAAAGGCATGGCAGGCAGCGACTCCAGCCTGGCCGTACCGCAGCACTCGGATCCCCGACCTGCCGTGTCGGCCTGTCCAGTGCCCAGGGACAGCCACCCACCCGTAATGGCCGTACCAGAGATGGGAATGCTCGCAAGAAGTTCCACAGGAGCCGTACACCAGAGATGACAATGCTCGCAAGAGACGGCCAGTCGTCAGCCTTAGTCCATTGCTTGGATGGCCTCAGCGATTTATGGCAGTGGCTCCACGCCGCTGCACTCACGACAGCCCCCACCCAGCCAACACCTGTGATAACGTGGCGAGGCGGTCTGTACACCTGAGTGTACACCTGCACAAGAGTCAGCCTAGCGCGCTTGCGTGGCGTCTGCGTGCCGCCCGCCACGCCGACCTCCTGATTGCCGTCTGGCCGTAACACGGAAGTCAGCCCTTCCACTTTGCAAAGGCGTCAGGCGGCGACAGCTGGTGTTTAGTGCACGCGTGCCCACGCAACGCTGTGCGGCGTATAGCACTGTTCGCTTGACACACTGTCGGCGCGTGCGCCGTGAGCACACGCACCTCATCTGAACAGACCACCAACTGAATGGCTGCATGTGGTAACACTGGAATGTCCGAGGAAGTATGCTCCCATGTGATGAACCCATTGTACAGAGCTCACTTCATTCAGATGTCTCGGAGAATGTGTTCGGCACTAGGAGCTCACATGAACCGGTCTACCGGAGTACGTGGTCGAGGTAAAGCACACCCGAGCCCGGTGTACCGGAATGGGTGGCCAGGGTAAGGTCACGCGAGCAGGGTTTACCGGAGTGGGTGGTCAGGATGGCTAGCGGGCGAACCAGAAATGGTCACGTCTGCGGTCGGCATAGAATCGGTCGGTACTTGGCGATTCGTTCGCTCAGGGCTCCATAAATCGCGTCCATTTCCGCCCCGGCAGTCTCGGCAAGTAGCGCCTGGGAGCGCCAGCCGGCGAACAATACGTCACAATCTGTCACTGGTCGACCAGATCGGCTCAACAGCTGATGATGCTCGCGTCTGGCGTGCAGTCTGTCACTGGCCGACCAGATCGGCTCAACAATTGGTGATGCTCGCGTCTGGCGTGCAGTCTGTCACTGGTCGACCAGATCGGCTTAACAGCTGATGATGCTCGCATCTGGCGGAAAATCGGCGCATCTGTCGGGAACTCGGCCTTACCACACCGGTCGCCAGGGATACCTGGCTGAAAATCGATGGTACCTGGCCGGCCCAAGATTGTCTGACGCGAACTCAGCGTGTCTGGCGGAAACTAGGCACTCTGACAGGAACTCGATAGGTCCTGACTGGAGCACCCACACCGTTCTGTGCACCGCATCGGAGCACGTGCTGGTACATACATACCTCGGGCGTCCACCGGCGCCCCTGGCGGCATGTCAAACATGACGAACGTGACGAAAGTGATCGACATGAAGAAAAAAACGCGACAATCATGACCCACGATTGACTGGTTGACACGCGATAACTGACAAACAAGGCAAACGTGGCGAAATGTCTGGAGTGACAGAGCCGACGGAGTGACGGTCGGAGTGACTGACGGAATGACACCGGCACTACATCACCACGTGAGGTCAGTATCGTCATCACACCAGGCACCAGGCGCAGGACTGAACGTGAAAAAAACGGCAGCGGCGAGGGATTTGAGAGATGACGCAGAGGACAACACCTTTCGCTGCCGGCCGCCATACATCAGACCCAGTTCCTCGCGACTGGGTCTGAACTGCTGCCACAAGAGAGTGGTGTCGCCGCCGGCCGCTGGTCGGCAGCACAAACAGCACGTGACACGTGACTGACGTGTCAGCCGCGACAACGGCGCCGTAGCGGCCATGTCTGACGTCGCTACTGGCACGCCAATGGCACGTTCCGGCTGACAGCGGCAATCGTGAAGCGTGGGCAGAATGGGCTGTACCCGTCCAACCGCAACTGCCATTGGGCACCGAACTTATGGAGTCACTATGCAAGGGTCACTGTTTGACAGGCCCAGCATCCGTGTCAGCGACAGGGAATCAATGACAGGTGCGTGGCGAACCAACATGGGCCGGTGCTGATCAGGTCGTAGTTCCACCGCCGTCCACACATGAGCCAATTCCACCACCATCCATACAGGAGTCAACTTCACCGCCGTTATCACAGAGGAAAACTCTACCGCCGTCGACACAGGTGACAACTATCGCCGTCAACACAGGGGCCAACTCTACAGCCTTCAACACAGGGGCCAACTCTACCGCCGTCAACAAAGGGGCTAACTATACAGCCGTCAACACAAAGGCCAACTCTATCGCCGTCAACACTGTGGTCAACTCTTCCACCATCAACGCTGTGGCCAACTCTACGCCGTCAATACAGGGACCAACTCTACCGCCGTCAACACACGGACCAACTCTACCGCCGTCAACACTGGGACAACTTTACTGCAGTCAACACAGGGGCCAACTCTACCGCCGTCAACACAAGGGCCAACTCTACTGCCGTCAACACAGAGGCCAACTCTACCGCAGACAGTACCGAGGCCAATTCTACCACCGCCAAAACAGTGGCCAGCTACACCACCGTCAACACAAGGGCCAACTCTACCGCCCTAAACATAGGGGCCAACTACCGCCGTCAACACAAAGGCCAACTCTACTGCCGTCAACACAGGGGCCAATTCTACCGCCGTCAACACAGGGGCCAACTCTACGGCCGTCAATTCAGGGACCAACTCTACCGCCGCCAAAACAGGGGCCAACTCCACCACCGTCAACACAAGGGCAAACTCTACCACCGTCAACACAAGGGCCAACCCTACCGCCGTCAACACAAAGGCCAACTCTATCGCCGTCAACAAAGGGGCCAACTCTACCGCCGTCAACACAGGGGCCAACTCTACCTCCGTCAACACAGGGGCCAATTCTACCGCCGTCAACATAGGAGCAAACTCTACCGCCGTCAACACAGGGGCCAACTCTACCGCGTCAACACAGGGGCAAACTTTACCGTCGTCAACACAGAGGTCAACTCCGCCACCGTCAACTCAGGGGCCAACTCTACCGCCGTCAACATAGGGGCCAACTCTACCGCCGTCAACACAAGGGCCAACTCTACCGTCGTCAACACAAAGGCCAACTCTATCGCCGTCATCACAGGTACCAACTCTACCGCCGTCAACACACGGACCAACTCTACCGCCGTCAACACTATGGCCAACTCTACTGCAGTCAACACAGGGGCCAACTCTACCGCCGTCAACACAAGGACCAACTATACCGCCTTCAGGACAGTGGCTACAACTCTACCGCCGTCAACACAGGGGCCAACTATACCGCCGTCAACACTGGGGCCAACTCTACTGCAGTCAACATAGGGGCCAACTCTACCGCCGTCAACACAAGGGCCAACTCTACCGCCTTCAAGTCAGAGGCCACAACTCTACCACCGTCAACACAGGGGCCAACTCTACCGCCGTCAACACAGGAGCCAACTCCACCACCGTTATGATGCGTTGCCGTTCCTTGGTTTGCCAGATGACTGTGATCGATGCGGTATGATGAGATGAGTGATGTGAAGGGAAGTTGAGATGATACCTTAGTAGTCACGAGCTCAGCTGAGGCGATGATACATGGCTTAATGTGCATGATGTATGTGTAATTTGTTCATTATGGTGAATTTACCCCTCCTTGTGTTATTATATTTCTAGTGTATCCCCTGCTTCGGATGCAGTAGCCTATCTTATTTCGCTACTCACGCACTAATTACAGGTTCTTTTTGGGGAGGGGGTTTCCTATGGGAAGCTGTCCAAGAAATAGAACAGACAGTTTAGGAATGTCTCGCTATTTTTTTGCAGATAGACCAGCCGTGGGCAATAGCAATCCGCTGCTGGGGTGTCGTTTAGCTACATATATGACGCATGTGTCGATTGTGATCTGTATCAGATTTTTTTGTGCGCGCGCCAAGTTCACCAATTACAGTGCAGAGTTGTTGTGACAATACAAAGAATAGCTTTCGTGAAACGCAAATAGAAGGAACAGCTTCGTGAAACGCAAATCTGTAGAACACAGCTGTATTAATATGCACGTATCAAATCCCTTCCACGGGAGCTTGGCTGGCGTGGCAGCACGTGCGCCCTACATCATTTTCAACCGGTAAATTTTGCCTGAAGTAAACTCGCCGATTGATCGATGGATTTCGAGGGCGCTCTGGCGAAAACTATTTAGCTATTGCTACAAAAATGCTGCACTGTAATTGGTTCAATTGGTGCCCGCACAGATAAAAACTGATATCGATCACAATCGTCACAAGCGTCATATATGTAGCTAAACGACACCCCAGCAGCTGACGCTATTGTCCAACCTGACTCGATAGGCCTTGGATCACCGCCTTGTATTAGTAGAACTAGCCCATGAGCACCTCAGCAAGATACCCAGGAACTCCTGGGGCCACGGAGTGAAATGTATTATGACGGGGAAAGGAGAAAGATACACGCGTGCAATGCAACAACAACAATACTTACACAAATATATGTACACACACATACACACACATACCGATATGCATGCACACATGCATACGGACATGCATACATATACATACACACATATATGTATATATATATATATAGGTTTATTATACATACTGGTCTACCCATACCCACGCACACATGTACACCTACTTACATATAATCACTTTTTATCTTGTGCAAATGCTAAGGATTAATTTTTATTATTTGCTAGTTTCAGATGCATTAATGAATAAAATAAGCGCTGATGTACTTTTTATGTCTTCCTTGTTATTCCGATTCATGTTATTAATACTATCATTGATGTTATTGTAAGCTTTTGGGTCGATGCAATGTGTAATTTAGTCTGCATGATCTTGATGAAAAACGCGCATAGAAATGATGAACATGTTCTAAGTTACTTCATGATTATTACTGAAACATATTCATTATGGGGATTCGTAATATTTGATTAAGAAGTATGTGCAACAATAATGAGCTCCGTTCCTGAACAACATCTGGGAACTTTAAAACACTGTCTTCACCAATAGTTCATTTGTGGAATTGCATATTGTTGTGTACCTATAATTCGTAACGTACATTGTTGTACTTAAATAACGTGTTGTATTTAAAGTACATATTTGTCTTGGGTAATTGCTTGCCCATATCAACATACAGTAATCTAAAAACGGGGAATCGGCGCATTGTACCAATATTCCGACCCACAACTTGTCATTTATCATGAGCCGTGTGTAAGCAAAATACTTCACAAAGTATTTTGCACTTCCCATTATGCCTAAATATCTGCTAGTTGTTGCAGCAATATATCCTATATGGTTTTTTCAATGTTAATTTTGCATCAAGGATGACACCAAGATATGTGATTTGCTGTTCTCTGTGCACTTTTAGAGAATGTGTGAATATATTTAGGTCAACACTTAGAGTATTTGAATACATTTGGTAATTTGTTTTTGAAACATTCAATGACAATATATTAGCCTGAAACCATTGATATATTCATGTAGCAATATAATTCACTTTAAGTTGTAGCTCATTGCCACATCCGTAGCTCAGTTATTTAGAGCGCTGGCTTGCATTTGTGTTCCCTATGCTGCCAAGACGGGCTTCGAGTCGCTTCACGCGCTTCCATTTAGTCCCCTGCTGGGAGTGTCAGTTGGTAACTGGCCCGATAAGGCGGGGACAAGCTACTGGGGTCGTGTCGGTGCATTGACGGCACGTTGAACTCTCGGTTAAAATTCTGCCGTTGAACTGGAATTCACGTATCGGGTGGTGAGGCCAGGGTCCCACGCAACAGGCTTTGCTTAGCTATAGGACCCTGGTGCATAAACCCTCCCCAACAATAATTTAAACTAACTCTAAAATGTAAAAGTTGGAAATGCTATCATTATTTTAGGGCAAGAGCATGAGTCATTGACATCATAAACCTCCCTCTAATTTCGCTACATCTTTTGCATCTGAGCTCCTAACAGCCCTTCCAGCTCATTCTTTGTTGCCGAAGTCCGAAATACATATCGATCACTGGTTGTTTGTCGACAGGTGTCCTGTGGTAACCTGCCCACTGAATTGCCAACGTTGTTTGTCCGACTGAGGCATGCAAGGTAGGAACAGCGTAAACCCGTGTCCAATGGTAGCCTGCTACCTAAACTGCCAATGTTTATGTTTACAGGCTTTGCTTAGCAATAAGTCCATAAAGCCACCCCAGTAAGAATTCGAACTATTAAAAAAAAAATATCCTTGAAGCTTGAACACGGCACCGGAGGGGGGGGGGGGAATCCGCCACTCCCCCTATTTTTCGATGATATCTCATAAACGGGCAGGGATATTGTGACGACATCTTGTGACTTTGTTAAAAATTGATAGGCGCATCACATGCAAAATTAATTTTATAAATCCGTTGGTAGTAAATGTTGGTATAAGCGATTTCACTATGAGCGTTTAAGATTGCAATGGGTATTCTAAACAGTGAAATAGGGCCACATCTTCTGTGCAGCACCCCAAAGCGCGGAGACAGGGTGGCGCCAACTGACCTCCAAGTAAGCATGGCGACGCGTGTTGCTGGTGACAGCGTCATCTACAGACACTTGGGGTACAATTGCTTCTTTCCAAGTCATCCTGCCGCCCGCACCATATACCCACACTGTACAAAAAAATAACACCCCTTGGGTGCTATTTCAGATGTCAAATTACAGCACCACAGGGCTGCTTCAGCGCTGTGTCCATAGCTGAATAATGATGTCATAAAATAACAATTAAGCTTGTTTGTCCCAGAGCAATACCACATATACACTGCTAAGCAGGCCAAGTATTATGTGTTGTCAAGCTCAGGTATGTTTGTTATTGCAGCTTGTGGGTGCATCAACTGCTGGGCGCGATTGATCAACTCTGGTCGAAGCGCCCTAAAGCCCAAATAACAAACTAAGGGTGCATCAACTGCGTAAGTCATACAGCGCCCGTAATTTCAGGAGTGCATGCAACGAGCTTGGCAAGATACTGACAATCAGATTGGTACCAGGGATGTGGAAAGACATTTTCTGTGAAGACACACTTCTTCACTGCAATCTCTTCTTCACTGCAATCTCTTCTTCACTGCAATCTCTTCTTCACTGCAATCTCTTCTTCATAGCAATTCTCTTCTTCACTGCAATCTTGCCGCACGACTGCACTGATCCGCACGCCATCGTATCCCAAATCAAAATGACCGAATATTCACAGTTGCTTCGTTAAGCAGCATTAGGGTGCTAATGTTCCCGCCATTTTTTTCACGCTGCTTATTTTGACTACCCAATTGCTAACTGTAAGCAGCCATAGAGCGATCAAAGTCCCGCCAAAAAAAAGACGAACTGTAACAGTGCTAGATATAAGCATTTGTATTATTCTGGACTGTTTGGCATAACACTCATGGCTGCTAGGATCAGGCATCCTCATTTTTGTAGCCTAGCACCTGCAGGCTAGAACCTGCAGGCTGTTAGCCCCTTCCAGCCGAATAGCACATATGGTGCTTGTCACTAGCATCCTGAGGGAACAACGTTGTTTGAAGCAGCAAATTAGCATGCAATTAACAGCAAAAGGTGCTGATCATTTTTTGTACAGTGCAGAGGTACCCTGGGTATGGTGCCCCTGTGCTTTGACCACCGAACAGCCATCAACCAGATGACACGATACATTTGCGGGACATCGCTGCGAGTAGGTCGAGGTCTCAGAGGCACCAGGGGCTGGGCCGATATGACCTTTACCTAACCACCAAAACCACAAAGAGCTGCAACGTTCCAATTCCAGCGTTGACAGCTTACAATGGGGAAATATATCCCACAAAGGGCCAGTGCCAGTGTCAGTACAAATATACTTCTGACACGTTTCAGAATTGAAGGAGTCATTCGCTACACAGCAAAATTCGCGTTCGCCCATGGACGAGGGGTAAATAATTCCATTTTGTTTTCAATTCTCTCCCTTAATTTCTAGAAAATCAAATCGCAAATACAAGGCACACCATTGGCACAAAGCAAAAAAAGCGGGGAGAAATAGCAGCAAGGAGTGATGAACCTGAGAGGGAGGGAAGGAAGAAAGCGATAAAAGAAAAGGAGGGAATACAAAGAGCGCTTGGTTTGCCGAGGTGGAAATAATAAGCATATGAGTGCTATGGCTGTTAGGGGTTGTACATAGTCTTGGTAGGTGGCAGCACCGAGACGTCCCTGAGAAAAAGCAGGGACATATAGCACAGAGCAAACGATAGTACATATGTTCGTCTTTCACTGAATGGTTTACGAGGACGGTCCATCTATGTGGTCCGGGGCTGATTGTCCCGATAGTTATTCGCCTCCAGAGAGCAGTGGGGCCCGCGGCGTGCGCCAGTGATGATTTGACCAGCATGGCCGTGGGTGTGTTTGTGCGGCTCTAACCCGATCACCATCATCGGATGGGTACGCCGAGCCTATCGGTTCGATGGTCACGTCACAGCGCGTTCTGCCGGGACAAACAGCCAGTGCAAGTGGCGCGCCGCGTGGCGCCGACAAGCAACCCCCACTTCCGTCACCGCACTACCATGCAAGCGATGCGGCGGGTTCCCACCCGCCATTTGAGCGGCGATTTGGTGCCATTTTGGCCTGGTTCGCTCAGTACACGGTGTCGATAGTGTGCAAACGGACCGAAACCGAGCTCGTCCCGCCGCCGGCAAATTTCGTCCGCCCAGTAGCCATGCAGTCTAACCACTGTGCTGCACTGGCTTTCACTGTTACTAGAACGTTTCTAAAATCACTGGTAGACTGCAAGCTTTGTGACATGAGTAGGAAGTTCCCAACATCGGCACGGGTGGAAATCCCTGAATATTGTGGCCATTAGCGGGGAGAAAACTCAAAACACCATAAATTTTGAGTTGCGTATATGCAGGATGTTGTTTTATATACTTTTGAAGGGTCAAGTCCCCCTCAACGTTGACTCCCCCTCTCCCCCAATGATTTCAACTCTTAACATGGAGTGGGGTGTGCGCCACCCCATGGAGTGTGCGCCCCCCCCACCCAATCCATTTAGGCCTGTCCACATGCCCGCCCACCTGCCTTGATGTTTCTTGCTCCCCCCCGCCCCCCTTCCCTCAATAATGTTCAGAAATCAGCACCCGTGCGCATATGCTAACGTATTGTGTGGCGAAAACAGCTTTCAACCAATTTAACCCTATTCCGGTGGAGGGTCCAGATTCCGCCTCCCTATTCCGGTGGAGGGTCCAGATTCCGCCTCCCTATTCCGGTGGAGGGTCCAGATTCCGCCT
Source organism: Ashinkailepas kermadecensis (assembly GCA_034440615.1). Lineage (NCBI taxonomy): Eukaryota > Metazoa > Arthropoda > Thecostraca > Neolepadidae > Ashinkailepas > Ashinkailepas kermadecensis. Next base: position 109,773 of record JAOTOM010003427.1, read on the forward strand.
CCTAATGGTTTTTAACCTGCCGCTTCCTTGCCCTTTGTGATCCGAGCGTGAAACTGGGCGACTTTTCCTAAATTTATTTTTATACATGGTCCCAGAGTTTTTATTTCGTGACTATATCAGAGGCGACTCAAGGAGGAAATATTTGCAGGCACCTCTGACGAATTTTGGCGAAAATTTGGGAACAGGACATACATTTGAATATCTTCTTGGTTTTAGGAAGGTACTGTTCAGGTGATTGTGATTTGTATTTCAACTGCTCAGGCTACCATGCTTACCTACGGAAATGCCTATTTTCAGTCTAATCATGTCAGAGGCAGATTCATGGAAATGATAAAATGTGCGACAAGATACCGGCTTTCTCAAAGTGGTATCATGTATGTTGCAGTTGGAAAGTTTGGAGGGTGGAGCAGGACAAACAGTAATAATGCATCACAAACAGTGGCAGAGACAAAAATTTTCCCAATTGCGTATTCAGGAGATATGAAGTATTCAGGCCATACATACATAACTTCACCGTATTTTCAGCCAAAAACACCCCTTTCAGAGGAGAAGGAGCCCTTTTGAGACGAAAAGGCACCCTTCAGTATGCTCGAGTGCACTCACCTCCCCCCCCTCCACCACCTTTCCGAACTTTTCCGCCGAATGAAAAATTATAATTTAGCTCCTCCGAGGAGAATATGCCCCACATGAAACTTACTGGATCCGCCCCTGGTCAGAGTTCTTCCTAGTATGATTTCCTGGTGACGTTTCTGATCAAAAACCTCTCTGTAAGCATTGAAGCAGGTAAAAATGACAGAACAATAGATATTTGTGGCACTAGCTGCGAAAAAAAAGTGAGCTGGCAATGAACAGCACATGACATCCACCGCTTTACCTTCCTAGCTGCGCCGTTAGTTGTTCTAAGTGTACGTGAATGAACATCAAATGATGTTTTGGACCATTAAGGGTGTATCATGCCAAAATACGCACAATTTTAGCGATGCAAATGACTAGCATAGTCCTAAATGGTTTATATTTCCTCTATCTTTTCCCTCCTGACTTCGCCATTGCAAAAAAAATGACAGCTTGTTATCTTTAAAATGTAGATCAGACGTTTAGACATCGCTTGAGCTATTCAATTTTGAAATCGCCCTAAAATATTCCGAGATCTTGGGGGCGGAATTCGCTTCCTCTTCAGATTCGGTTCCAATAGAGCCCGACCGTAACTAGGTTAAATACTTATATCTACGATACTTGCTCTGTTTGCTCAGGTCGTGTTTTATTACAAATCAAGGCAGGGCTATCAGCGCATACGAAATATGAGGGCCACCGTTGATGTTGATTATTGGTTTTACGACACGTCGACCGTTGAGTCATGTGGCGTCGCCAATCTCTCACGCCAATTGGTCGCGGGCGAAGAGTAGCGACAGGTGAGACTCGAACCCACAACCTTTGGATTGTGAGACGAGCATCTTACCCCTAGACCACAATATCTCCCACCGCGTCCTTTCCCTAGTTAGCCTTCCCTAGTTAGATTTCCGAGGAGTCTATCCATGAGGATGCATCGTAAAGTATGATCATCGAGGAGTCATGCAACACGCAAGCGTCACTGCCAACGTTCCCTCCAGAAAATCAAAAGAAACTCCGAGCCAGAGCAATTGAGGACGCAACATGCCGACGATTATTGGACTCATACATGGACATCTCAACATCGCCGATGGGTGGGGTCAGAGAGATGAGGCTCAGATCGCCGATGGATGGGGTCAGAGAGATGAGGCTCAGATCGCCGATGGGTGGGGTCAGAGAGATGAGGCTCAGATCGCCGATGGATGGGGTCAGAGAGATGAGGCTCAGATCGCCGATGGGTGGGGTCAGAGAGATGAGGCTCAGATCGCCGATGGATGGGGTCAGAGAGATGAGGCTCAGATCGCCGATGGGTGGGGTCAGAGAGATGAGGCTCAGTTCGCCGATGGGTGGGGTCAGAGAGATGAGGCTCAGATCGCCGATGGGTGGGGTCAGAGAGATGAGGCTCAGATCGCCGATGGATGGGGTCAGAGAGATGAGGCTCAATCACCAACACCAACGGTGAAGGCAATGGACGTGGGGCAGTACTGTCCGCGAGCCGTTAGTGCTCGCCATGTGCAGTATGCACTAGAGGTGGCAAATGTAAGTACCGAAAGCCCAGTCAGAAAGCCCCGTCAGGACCCGCGGGCTATTTGACTGGTCTTTTGGATATACACCGTTCTTTCAACCGATCTGTCAGTTCATAACATTTGAATACAAATAAAATAAACACGGTTTAGAGACCTAATGATGATAATCATCACGCTTCTTGTGAGGCCCATTTCGTCATTCCAGCCAGCAATTGCCGCATGCATTTAACAAATTGATGATTAATCTTTGAATATTTCCAAGATTCCCAAAATGTTAATTGCTGGAAACGTTAGATCATCAACGATATTGCTATGCAGCTTTCAAAAGTAAGACTTGCAAAGGCAATAAAGCCCAAGGATGGCAGTTAGCTTTGCCACATACGAAGTAGTAGAATATGGCTTGAACCAGGCTAAAATGACCAACACATGACACAAGACTGGCATTGTAGCATATTGTATTCAGTTCATGTACCAATGCCATTCCGGTGCGATTTTGGGGGCCCCAGCGGGATTATGATGGAGCCTGGCGCAATTATTCCGAACCCCGGCGTGATTTTTGGGGCCCCACAATCTCCCATGGGGGAGCGGCAGGTGCCCAGAATGTCCCCCCTCGGTACGCCGTTGTTTGCTTTTAAAGTACGATCTCCACGAACAACACTAGTCGCACAAAAGACTTAAAGGAAACTAACCACCTTTATAATGGGATTTTAACTGAGATAGCAGTTTTGAAGACCACGTCGAGAAATCACTTACCTCATACTCCGTTCGGTCCAAAACATCTTCCAGCCGAAGTTATAAGGCCTTTTATCATCGGTTTTGGGACATGGACAGACTCGGTGGGCGTTGTGAAAATTCCTTCATATGGAAGCAAACAGCATTTCAATGGAAATTAAACCTTTTATTTAATTAAGCCTAATTAAATCTAATTAAACCTAAAGGCTTTAATTAAATTTAATTTAAATTTAATTAAAAATTAAATTAAATTAAATTAATTAAACTTTAATTAAAACTAACGGCGAACCTCTAGAGGCCTATGATAAAAAAAGAAAAAACTTTCCAAAATCCCGTTTTTTGAAGTATGGGCATAATATGTCGCAAAACCAATGTCATATTCATCATTTTCAGGTGCCAATACCCCTAATTAGTATGATTGCAGAATGTCGGCAAGGTGGTTAGTTTCCTTTAACAATAGATGTATGTACACTACGAACTCAGCTTTAGGCCATCGCTTTCCTATTGCTTCTAATAACTACTCGTTCATAGCTCGTATTGCAAGTACGGTGTGTGTAGTGCAGAGAGTGATATGGGTATTGTTGCATTATGTTGGTGTGTGAATGTTTGTTGCACATCTGCTCCCACTATTGACCCCAAATATATCATTTCTTTGTAAATATATGTGAGTTATACCCAGACTGTCCATCAGCCACTATATGTGGAGAGCATGCATCGTGAAATAAATAAATCAATGAAGACAATTTGAGAATCCTTCATGTATATAGATTACCACCATGAAGCTTGAACATTGAAGAACATTAGTTCCGATATCTGAATTTCTCCCGTCCAGCGACTATGCCTGCCCGGCTTCCCCCGCAATCCCCCCCCCCCGGTCCTTCTCCCCCCCCCCCCAACAACCCCCCCCCCCCTGCCCCCGCTGGTCGTTCTCCCGTCCAGCGAGCCTACGCGTGCCGCCCGGTCGGTAACCACGCGAAACACATCCGGCCGCCGGCGTGTCGGCTTTCAGCAAGGGTCGCAGGTGAGTCAGGTGCAGCTGTACAGTAAGGCTCCGTGGATGCGGGTTCAGTTCTACAGAAAGGCGCCGTGGACATAACCGGCACAATACCCGACACCATACCTGGCACAGCTAGCCGAACCTGTACGTACTCAGCACTATACTATGCATATATATATATATATTATAGAAAATATATATATATATATATATATATATATATATATATATATATATATATATATATAGGTATATATATACATATATATATACATGTATATACATATATATATATATATAAATATATATACATATATATATATATTTGGGCCCTTCGAAAAAATAGTGACAGATGTCCGAGGAGTCTCGGGAAATTGGGAGGAGCCAGCGTTAGGCCCTCTTCAGATGTTCGCCCCTGGACCAAATTATGGCTGCGCCACTGCATCAAGCCAAGGGCCCTTATACGGCTTGGACCCCACCCGTCGGCCCAAGGGCCCTCTTTGACGACCCAGGGCCCTTTTCCGGCAGGCCGGACCCCTTGTCAAAAGTCGGTGCCCTCTCCATCAGGTATCCATCGGTGCCCTCTCCATCACGTAAGGCGCCCTTTCGTTGGCTTGGGACCCGCCGTCAGCTCAGAGACCCTTCACATTGGCTCGAGGACTCCTCATCAGCCCGGGGCCCTTCTAGCAATGCGGGGACCCCTTCATCTACCTGGAAGCCCTTGACGTTGGCCCAGCCCGGTGCCCTCAACATCTTCCCGATGCCACTCTCCGTTGACTCGGGGCCCTCTTCATTGGCCCGGCACCCCTTTCCGTCAGCCTGGTGTCCCTTTCGTCGGTCCAGGAGCCCTCTTCGGGTCACGGTGGGATTTATGGGACCCAGGCACGATTTGTGCGAGTCTATGCGGGAGTTTGAGGCCCGCTATATTAATTTGGGGCTCCTACGCGAATTGTTGTGCCTCAAAGGAAACTGTTGGTTCTCTTCCAGTTGTTTAGGGGTGGCTCGATTTTCCAGCAATCGTCAGTTTTCGGGGCCCGGTGCATTTATTCGGAGCCCCAATGGAAAATATGTGGCCTCAGCGCAATTTTCTGGGACTCCAACACGATTTTCGATCCCCTGGACAGTGTTTCGATACCCCGTTGTTTATTTCTGGCCCTAGATGCAAATTTGTGGGGGCTCCGACGCGAATTTTGGGGTCCAAGCGCCATTTTGCATGGCCGATTCGGTTCGATTTTCGGGGCCCGATGCGATTTTTGGGCCCTAGCGAGAGTTTTAGGATCTCCGCTGTCTTTATATGTGGGCCACCGACGAATATTTTTGGGCCCAGTGCGATTTTCGTGGCTCCCGCGCAATTTTTCCCACTACCGATGCGATTCTTGGGGGTCTGCCACCTCTCGAGCGGCCCCCAGTTGTGATCGCCAGCGGGCAAATAAAGCTACATTTCGGCTCGCGAAGCGTGCCGAAGTGGGACCCCTCTGGGCCGAAGGGACTATAGCTCATTAGCCATCTCTCTGGTGCTGATTTCAGGTATGGTATTATCATTTAAGTTGTATATTGCAGTAAGCGAATGAATGTTTCTTTCGACTCAGAAGGTTGAACGGTCAAGGAGGATGCTGACAAGGGAGATGGCGTGACGAGAGTGGCCGGTGCTGTATGGTTTAGCTATTTTTATTCGATATTTTGCGTGTCCTATATTTTGCGTATTATATATTTTGCAACTCGATATATTGCTTGACATTATTGCGTGCATTGCATATTTTAAGTGTTCGATGTTTTGCGCAAAGACGTTTACATTGCATACACATTTTACGACTCGATACATCACGGCTGCGATATCCTGCACATTTCATATTTAGCTTTGTATATTTGTCCACTCAATACTTTCCCTTAGACGACTTTTCAGGGCGCCATCCCCAGTATCAAATCGTAGAAAAATGTGAAAAAGCTTGCATAAAAGCCACAACACTACCCAATCAATAGTGCGAAGAAAGATGGAAACCGGGTCGCATAAAAGCCACAAGCAGCGCATCGGTGTACTATGATCGCGGTGTTGTTTTAACCCCGTCCGGCAAATTTGAATCCGCCGCCACTATACACGGTAGTTTGATGTATTGGCATTCATCGGGATGTGGACGCGTGGGGAATTGTGAGGAAGTTAGCTTGCTTGCATCGCCCAACCTTTGGCTGTAGGGTGAGGTGTGGTCTTGGAGCAGTACTGGCAGGGGAATTCAGCCCCCAAAATTAACGATGCTGTGAAAAATCCACAACAGTCTCAAAATACACGATTGAGGTGTCAGGTGTAGAGTACTTTGCCAAATTCAGCAATCAAATTGAACTGTTCAAAAGAGTCAGAGTCCCTCACTTGGGCAGACGTGCATACCTGGGTAAAGGAAAACACCGCAAGTATTGCAGTTGTGAGGGCATACGAGCACATGTTAGTGTTCAAGACATGCGCAAGTAAACCAATGCGATTTAAAGTTAATTTAATCAAGTTTTAATTGAAGTTAATTTTAGGTGTTTAATATTTATCAATTTAATAAATCAATGCGATTTAAATAAAATTTAAATCGCCACAGCGATTTAAATTTATCGGTTACACAATTCGGTGCCCCTCATAGAAGGAAAGATCGCAACCAATAATACATCAATTAAACCCGTGAATCTGACGCGGGGAAGCGCAACAGAACGTGATATGCACGACACACGTGATCGATTTATGCCCAATGTGTTTTCAAAATTGGAACACAAAATGTCAGATCGTGCAAAGGTCAGCTCGCTTACCCGATGTATATACTACTACCACTAGACCGACCAAGGTCCACACAAGGGCCCTCCGTAGACTCGGAGGGCTCGTCATGCCGGTCAGTGGTGTGACCGGGCACCGGGCGACAGCAGGCTGTGAGTGGGCCGGACGTGATTAGTCTGCTGCTGTCCAGCTCAATTAGCAGGTCACTGCACCGGCCGCGCACCACTATGGTCACCCGATACCACTCGCGGCGCGTGCTGCCGTCGTCCGCTTGTGTCGCAGAAGTTCGCCGGCGGCAGAGTCCCCGAATCAGGCACAGCACAGTGTCGCACGAAGCAGCAGTGCACAGCAACGCGCCTGCAGTGGCCGCCAACTGCGGCAGCGACGACACAACACAACACCCGTGACGGCGCACTCGTTCTCACGGCACTCGTCACAGCCACCGAGTCCAGTGGGACCGACCGGTCGCACGCCCACGGCCCACGTCCGTCCACAGGAGCACCGGCCCCACGACGGCCACCGACCGACTGGCGCGGGCCGGCCACTGCGGCAGCACCTGCGCGGCACCAAAACAATCATCGCCACACCACTGACATCTACCGCTCGATACTGCTACTATCAGGTGATACGGCAGGGCCAGGGCTGTCTTATTCATCCAGTAAACGGATCGCAGGAGGGAGTGTAAGGGGGAACGGAAAAGAGGAGCCGTCCCGTTGGTACGGGACGAGCCGACTTCACAATTTAGGCGAGAGAGGTCATCAGTCCTGAACATAAGGCGGTGAGGGACTTAATGAGAGCTGATCGTTACTTTAAAGGACATGGGATTCATTTACGGTTTTGCTCTGGTTTCAGAGTCCAGGCGGATTTGCTCAAACTGCTCTGAAGACTGAGGGAGGACTGGCCGGGACATCGTGGTGAAGAAAGAAGAGTGGATCGCTAGTTCATAGGATGCGTTTACGTTAGAAGAAGGCTTGTTTTGCTTGTTTTGTTTTGTGCATTCTGTGCATGGGTGTAGTATTCTGAAAATTATTTTGGGGCGCAATACATGAAAGCAATGGGCGAGCGAAAGTTCATTGGGGGTTTACCACATAATGTCCTATGTCAAAGTTTGAAAGTATTGGGAGATGGCACAGCTAACATTTGGAAGGGGGAAAATTCCCTCCAAAAAGCATACAAAGCTGATGCTCTTTAAACTAGGTTAGGTTGTTTAATTTGCCTTTTGATACATTTAATTGTTTCTCGTCATAGCTTAAGTTTACTAGTATTGTACATTCTTTGCTTATTTTTAAACATTATTTCCTTTAACTTCTTGTAAGAGCTCTTTGAGTGACATTGAGGGTGTCGATGGTGACCCGATTTTTATCGATTTTTGTTGTAGATTGTGGACGTTCTCTAGGTTCAACTAGGGTTAGATGAAGGTGAAATTAAGGCACGTTTACCTAATTCCTTGGGTATTGAAGGGGAAAATATTAGCTCAAGAAACTTAATAAAAGCATATATTCGATATCAGATCTTTGTCAAGCTTACATTTGTTTGTCAGGATTTTCAATGCATTTCTTAAGTCGGGCAAAGATCTGGCCTCGGGCTCAGCGGCGCTCAAAACCGAACCCAACGGGACATTTGGCCTTGCACATCTAATTCCCATTTGACTCTGCTACTGGCGGGCTATATTTTTGTGGGCACTGGCGTCAGTACCGACTTTGTTCCTCTGGTGCCGACGGAATATTTGTTGGATGATTTTTCTTCTTCTTCGAAGCAACGCCATAGACGCAATGTTTGATTTCTGGGACGACAGACACGTGACAGTCAAACAGAGAAACGGATAGTAGTACGTTATGGAACGTGTCCTGATTATTTTCCTCACTTGAAATGTGAAGAATCCCTCCCCACCAGTGGCGATTCCAAAAGCATGGATGGGTGGAGGTTCAAAATTATATCCTATTTCGAATCACACCAGAAATGAACAGCTAATTTCGTCGGATTCCATTACGACAATATTTATCTCATAAAATGTTGGTAAATATCGATAAGATAACATTTTAGGGCAACGTTTAGGACAAATCTTGGAAAATCGACAACTTGGGGGGGGTAGACGCATGAACCATTTTCCCCTTCATCCGCCACGGCCCCACAACCAGTGCTGGTACAGCGGTTGGTCCGGTCCCCACCGTGTTCTGAATAAAGGCGCGCCAGCGCACTTATTCAGAAAGTGTCGTCACTCCCATTGGTACTGAAAATTCGGTCGCCTTACGAAGTAGAGTTTCTTCATACTTTCCTGGTTCGTGGCAATATTCCCGTTACACGGATGACCTCTAGTCACTCCGCTTACCTACGTTGATCATTTCATTCATTCATTCATTTGTCATGCATTCATCATTCATCCGTTCGTTCTCCATTCATTCGTGAGTCATTAAGCTGCTGCTGATAAGCTGGAGTGGAGGAGGAATATCAGAATATGTGCTACCGGTAGGTGGCATACTGAATATGAATCCCTTCGTTATGGAATGTCGGCGGAAAGCGCCCACAAAATCAATGGATCCGCTCGTGCTAAGCTCCTGCAAAATGTGGTGGCGGGGAGTGGAGTGATTCCGGGTGTCAATAACTCGCGAAGCGATCAGCATAGGAGCACTGGTGTACGGGTGATTCATTTTACGTATCTATTATTAATGAAATGTCAACCGTGGAAATGCAATATTTAGCAACTTTAATGTTCAATGCATTTCTTGAGTCGTGCCCAGATCTGGCCTCGGACTCAGTGGCGCTCAAAACTGAACCCGACGGGATCTGGGCCCTTGCACGTTTGATTCCCATTTGACTCTGCTACTGGTAGGCCATATTGTTGTGGGCACTGGCGTCACTTCCGACTCTGTTCGTCCGGGGACGATGGATTGTTTTTCTGGTGAATTTTTTTCCTCGAAACGACGCCAAATGTGCAATGTTCAATTTCCGGGAGGACACACAACGCGACAGTTAAACTGAGAAATGGATAGTAGTATGTCATTGAACGCGATCTGATTATTATCTCTCTCCCTCTCCCTCTCCCTCTCCCAGGGGTGGTACATCGGTTGGTCCGGCCCCGACACCGTGTTTCTGAATAAAGGCGCTAGCGCAGTCGTTCAAAAGGTGTCGTCATCCACACTGGTGCTGAAAGTTCGGTCGCCTCACTATGAAAAGTTTTCCAATATTTTCCTGATTCGTGGAATTATTCCTGTTATATGGATGACCTCTAACCACTCCGCTTACCTACGTTGATCATTTCATTTATTCATTGACTTGCCATGCATTCATCATTCATCCTTTCGTTCTCCATTCATTCATCGGTCATTAAGCTGCTGCTGATAAGCTGGAGTGGAGGAGGGATATCAGGATACATGTGTCCACTCCACACATGCCACGTCAATTGGCATAATTTGGCAACATCGGACCACCATGCATGATAATCAGAGTACCTGTAAAAAATAGAAAATTATAGTACAAATTTATATTTCCATATTTTTTCTTCAAATTTGCAGTCTCCTACACTTCGATACGCTACATCCATTATGGCCACATCAGTATTGGATGAAGAAAATGGAAATGTCCTTTTTACTTCGTGTCCTTGTCTTTCAACTTCAGTTCTACAGAAGGTTCCAACAATGGATAAGGTATTATATAGGCATATTTGTTCTTATATAGGCACTTACAAGCACAGGTGATGTGAGGTGGTTAAAAGTGTCAAAAAATGCAAAGAACATGCTAAAACAGTGCGAGGTCCATATGCAAAATACTCACCTGCCAAAGGAAGGATCTCGGTCATAACGAAGACATTGGTAGGGCCTACGTATCTTCGGTTTTCCTCAGAATTTTATTGGTGGGGCATGGCCCCACCAAAAGTATGCAAAATTGTGCACATGTTTTAGACGGCTCCTAGTCGATATTATGGACGGCCAATTTCCGAATTAAGACAGCAACTCACCGACCCAATACGGCCACTCCGAATTAAGATAACTGCTCTCCGACTTTAAATGGCTCCCCTCTGAATTCAGACACCTACATTAGATGGCCCCTCTCTAGCACAGGATGGCACGTCTCCGAATTTAGTCGACCCATTGAAGGTCAGAAGAAGAGCTTCGGGTTTTGTTACGACTCATTCAATTGCCAGGTCATATGGTGTCGTCACCCTCTCACGCGACTGTTCGCGGGTGGCTCGGTAATTCCGCCGCTTGTGGGATTCGAGCCCGCAATCATATGATCAAACGTTCAACGCCGTACCGACTGAGCTACCACAACGCCCATTTCATTTCATTTCAGGTCAGGTCACTTATTCATGCCTCAGAAATCCTCATCCTCTTTCATTAGGCTGCAGTAAGCTATCTGGTGTGATTTCTGGGGGGGGGGGGGGACGTGTCCCACAATTTCTGAAAAGTGGCGAGTTGTCCCCCTCAATTTATTTCGTGTCCCCCAAGCCTCAGCTACCTGACCATGATCGCCACAAAATTATACTTAATCATTTATGAAGTGAACATATATATCCAAGAGATTCACCAAAAACACTAGAATCCGATCTGGCCAATCAATGGCTTCCCAGGCTATCTGTCGTCACAAAATCTTGGAGTAGTAAATCAGCAAACGTTAGAAATGTCTGCTTCCAGGCCATTCTTGAATAACATGAACCTTAACCATCTTGTGTTTTCGCTTGGGTGTAAAATTGCACTTTGCAAGTCAACAAATTTGTATTATCGCAAGGCTTCATACCTCTTTCGTTGCATTCCCCTGCGCATAAATCGATATATCTTGAACAAAAGTGACTCTGGGTGTCCTTGGGTATCTTCAAGACCATGGAGGGTGTCATGGGCAGCCTTAATCACGTACGTCAAGTTAACGTCGTATTCGTATTCGTATTCAGCGACGAGTTCGCCAGAGGCATATTTGTATTCGCATTGACATTCAGCGACGGGTTTATGATCGTTCGAATAAATTACCACACATGTTTCTGCTTGTACTGAACACGTTGGAAACAATTACATAGGTCTCACATGAACACTCTAACGGTCAAGGTCCAACGCAAACCGGTTTCTTCGGTTGCCTCCCATTTTTTCGTTTTCACCCAAACCTGATCAAATCTGGTATTAAACGATAGCCTTTGGTGAACTATCGTGCAACATTTCAAGCCGGTACATGACAAGGTCAAAATTCAAGGTCAAAGGTCAGCTTGACTTCTAGAATGGCGATATTGCAGCGATATCGACCGAACGCAAGGGTCGGTTGCCATCGCTTCAAATTCCATGAAATGGGCGTCATTCGACGTGGCTTGTCATGCCGTATCAGAAAGCTAAGCAATCGAATTATTTTCCAAAAGCAAAGGCCATGTTGATCCTTCGGTCGTCTCAAATTTTTCCGTTTTCGCTCAAACCTATCCAACTCTGGTATCAATCGATGACCAGTGGTGAACACTCGGGTAACATTTCAAACTGGACATGTCAAGGTCAAAGGTTTGATTGAGTTCTTCGATGACCTCGCGGTTTCGTCGTTATGGCTTCAATTTGCAGAAAATGGATGTTATTCGACGTCGCTTGTTGTGCGGTATCGGAAAGTTGATAATTCGGAATATTCCCGACAGGTCAAAATTCAAGCTGATTTATTCGGTCGCCTCGCATTTTTTATCGCCCAAGCCTACCCAGATCCACTATCAAGCGATAGCCCATGGTGAACCCTTGAGTAACATTTTAAAACCGGGATATATCGAGGTCAAACCTCAATGTCGAAGGCTAGTTTGAATTTTTTTAAGTCCTCGCGATTCGTCGCTATGGGTTCAACTTGCACCAAGTGGGTGTCATTCGACGTGGCTTGTGCCGTATTATAATGTTACGAAATCGAACTAAGCTCAAAGGTCCAAGGTCAAACCGGTTTCTTCGGTCGCCTCGCATTTTTCTTCGCCTTAACCTGCCCACATCTGGTATCGAGCAGTAGCCCGTGGTGAACTTCGAATAACTTTTCAAACCGGGATATGTCAATGTCAAACCACAATATCGAAGGTTAGCTTAAATTCCTCAAAGTCCTCGCGCCTCGTCGCTATGTCTTCAATTTTCATCAAGTGGGTGTCATTCGACGTGCCGTGATGTACTCTAGCAAACTGTTCAGAAATCACATTAAGTTTCGAAGTCAAAGGTCGAATTCATTTCTTAGGTCGCCCCGCGTTTCGTTGTTTTCTTTCAAAAATACCCATGTTCGGTATCAAGAGATGGCCCGTGGGCGACCCTCGAGTAGCATTTCAACCCGGGGACATGTCAGGTCAAGTCTCAAGGTCAAAGGTTAGTTTTAATTTTTCAAAGTACTTGCGCTTCGTCACTATGGCTTCAATTTGCATTATGTGGGTGCCATTCGACGTGGCTTGCCGTACAGTATCAAAATGTTGAGATATAGAAATAATTTTGGAGGTGTCGAAGGTCCGGTGTGTGTACAATGATTGAGTGTGATAGGAATAGGAGGATCAAATATATTTTTGTTTGCAGCCGTTGTGATAGCAGGCACTCATATCGTATATGATGAGGAGCTCCCCAAGAAATCCGTCATGACCTGCTCGGACGGCGCTCTCATCGCTGGTTTTAATTTGCACTACCACATTGCTGTTCCGGACATATAAAATATAGAACGATTTTCCAACTTGTCCGCCTCAGGGGAGTCGATTTTTTAAAAAACACTGGGGAGGCCTAAGTGTCAGCGCACTAGACCCCCCCCCCCCCAACCAAAAACTCATCGGATTTTACCCACTATATTTTCAGGCCTCAATAATTCTGATTTTGTATTTGACGTGTATGCTTATGTTTATTCAGCATCCTCGCCAACGGGCAAAATCATCCAGTAACACGTGAAGTCACCTAGGCAAACGAGCAGTACACAGTACATGTCAACATGCAAACTTTGAGTCATAGCATGTGACTACAGTGTCATACAGTGGACTCGGGTCCATCGTCATCGTCATCGTCATCGTCATCGTCATCGTCATCGTCATCGTCATCGTCATCGTCATCGTCATCGTCATCGTCATCGTCATCGTCATCGTCATCGTCAACGTCACCTTCACCCTTCCCTTACTCCACACACCAGCTTAAATAAAATATTTCCGCGCCCATATGCAGGCTAAAACACACCGGCCTTGGTGGAGCATCGGAGCACAGCAGGCCTGAACTGTGATGACGATGGGTGAAGGTATTTCCTTGAGGCCTAACATTAGGAAGGGGCGAAGCCAAAGTTTTGGTGGGGCGAGTTCAGGGTCGGGGAGGAGGCACGGCTTCCACAAAAGCATATAAATAGAAAACAATGTCCTCTAATCAATCATATGCATTGATGCAGTCATCGTGATCACCGAGTCTAGTCAGTCACCACACACGACACCAAGCAAACTAAAATGCACAACGGATCACAGACATCAATCAGCGCAATCATCTTACTATTTATTTTTTTTCTTACAACAGTCTAAAACCTCCGCCCGTACCCAATGGCGCAGCCAAGAGCAAGAGTAGGACACACTGGGTACATGCCTCTCCGGTCACGGCCAAGGAGTCCGAAAAGGTCAGCCCAGGAGATTCCCAGAAGGGCCATCCGACGGTTTTGAAATGGATATGTCGGCTCGAATAGTTTCCTTGCTAGAGTCGGAAATAAAAAGTACAAAACTTCGGAAAGTGGGAATAATGGCATACATTAAAACAGGTTTCAAATCGGCGGAATTGGAATGGTTCCACCCCAGGTGCGTCGCAACAGGATATTTTTTTACGGCAACCCTCTTAGTACTTATAATCCTTTCCCTCCAAAAGGTTAAGTGCGGAGTTTTCTATACTATTTTTTGGTGGTGCTCGGACCCACCATATTTGCCTTATTGACCTCATTGACCAATTTGATATCTAATTCCACTTGAAATTGACTTGGGACGGATCAAGGATGATAATATTCCAAAATCTCCAAAATGCCCCCATTCGCAGTAGTTGCAGCTTAGCAACATCAAATCCAGACCATACTGTTCTTTCATCAAATCAAATAACTCTGCTTTCCCAAAATTTTAATCAAGGTCAAGGTTACTCAACTGAGGTAGGGTCAAATTCTCTCTTCTTATCACATTAAGGGGAAAACCTCTCGTGCAGAACATGATAAAATAATTTTACAGACATTCTGCTTTCAAATATGTGACAAGGTCAATGGCGTTACGTCAGGTGAAGTATTATGCATATTATACACTGCCGTCTTGTGTGTGGAGTTGGGATTTTTGTACGCGTTAGCTGCCTTGGCCAAATTGCGCCCGCAATGTCGTCTTATGCCGAATGCTACTGCTCCTTGCGAATTTAAAGTTAAATTCGGTTTTAGAGCCACGGCCATGGTACACATGGGCATTGGATGACCAAACAATGATTCATGTAACAATGATCCATAATCCAACAAAAAATTGCAGTAGGAACACATGGCAGATGTAAGGAGTCTTCATATAGGTGCGAGGGACCCCAATAAGGCCACAAGGGACCCAAAAACATTTCTGGCCGAACTGCTGTCAATACCTGTAATCATTAACCTAGTGGAGGTAAGGTCAGTCTCGCTGCTGACAGAATTTGATTTTCTGATGGCATCCATATCCATCGATCGAAATGTGCAACAAGCAGTGGCGTCGCCACGAAATTCTTCCAGGGGGGCAATGTTGAAAGGGGGCCTCCTGCTCCCCGAAAGGGGCCTCCACTGTGTTAGGGCCTCATATCGGTTTTTAGGCTCTTACTATGGTTCCAGAATGGGAAACATGATTTCATATTGATGTCTTGTTTGTTCTTGGCATGGTGCATCCTTTACGCAAGACACAATAGCAAAAATCTTCCTTTTTTCGCTGAGAACTGAGCCATACAAGGGCATAAATCAGTAATATGTGGATAAATACCTAAGTGCCAAAACAAACCAATGTCTTAATACTTTCTGGACCAGAAAAATCTTCCCGCTGGCCTCTAGATTGCAGCGAGCTGGCGGGGCTGGTGCTAAGCATATCTTAAAGATATCTCCCATTGATAATCCCACTTCTATGGCCACCAAGTCTAACTGAATATAGTTAGATTCATCACTACTGTTAGTCATTCCCACCAGCTTGATGTCATAAGCAAGCTTAAACGATCATTTATCAGTCCCAGGACGACCATTTTGCGAAGGTGACAACGAGAAATGGATTGAATTGGTTTTCTGGAATCTGATCTCCATCTTAGGTATTTATTGATATTTGTATAACATTTGGTGCTGGGTGCAAGGCACCTGGCACACAAGCTAAAATAATAAATCCTCAGCGAAGAAATTCACAGCAAGAACAAGCATTGAACAACAAGCATAAATGACAATGTGACAATAAATCAATGGCAATGCATAAATAATGCAAAACTTCAAATTCCACGCCGTCACGCCCATGGTTTTTGCTGTGCTGTACCGTTTTGTAAATAACGTCGTTGAGAAGGTATTAAAGCTGGGAAGCTCTAATCATGCAGGCTGTAATTACAGAAGACAAGGTTATAGAAAGAAGATGCATTTAAAGGCATAATTCCTCCAATTTTATATAGGCGTCGGTTTTGTTTTGTATGCTTGTGAGGGGAATTTGCCCCCTCAATGCCTCATGGGCGTATGTTTCTGAAAAGTATTGGGGGACCAGTGGCGTACCTATATTTGCGTTAAGGGGAAGGGGCAAACGTATTTGGATGGGGTTCACCTACCCAATTAAAAAGACCAGATTTCGACTACTATTTTGGCAAAGGGAACCTTTTTAAATAAAATAATTAGTGGCCGATTGAATTGTCTTGTGGAGGGGCCTAATCTACCACTATCGTTTCCGATTTATCGGATTTCAACCCGAACTCCCCCACCCTGTTCCAAGGTTTTTTTGTATCCCTTGATAAGTCACCTCACGCTGCTGAAATTAGACCTATACAAATCACTTTAAAATGTAAAATTTCCCGATTTCAGACATTCCAATTCACAGCGCCCGGTCACCACGACGCCAATGTTCGTGCACGTGCACAGCCATCTTGCGCATTCGGCGCAGTTGCCACAATTAGTGCGATGCTACGGTTTCTGCTAGGCCTCCTACATTTTGCTAGTTGCTGCCACATGATAGACATTCGCCATATTTGACGTGACGGAATGCTTCGTATGAGCGTTCGCTACGAAAATTCGATTAATTAAATTCGATCATTAGTTCCCTACTTCCCACATTTTATGGTGGCTAAGAAATGCGGATACTCGCTGAGCTTCGATGCACCTCATACCTTTGATTAAATATGCTCCCAGATTGACTAACGAGCCGAGGCCCTGTCTCAGATTCTTTTTTTCTTACCGTTTCGTCTTTCTTCGTCTACGGATGGGTCTTAGGGCTCCAATCCATTTTCGTGAGGGGCCCAAGACATCCTCGAAACCCCTGCTCGGTTTAGTTTTTTTTTGTGCACCGAGGATTTTTTTTTAGATGTCGGGGCGTTTTCAAAGATCCCGATGTGTTTATTTGGTGCCCGATCTTTTTGTTCGTTTTGGGACCACGTTGCTTTTTGCGTCCCCACCCTCTTTTTCCAGACCCTTGTGCGGTCGCATGGCACCTGTATGCCTTGAGATCTTCCGGTGTATTTCTTTTAGCGCTCCCGGCATGTATATTTAGGGCTGCAACGCATGTTTTAAGGCCCTGTCAATATTTGCGGGACTCTGGAGGGCCAGTTGCATTTTCGGCCCCGTTGTGCTCTTAGGATTCCGCTGTGTTTATTTAGTGCTTCTGACGCATATTTGGGGGGCCCCAGTACGATTTTGGTGCTTCGGTGCGATTTTTCTGAGTCCCAGCGCGACTTATCGCGCCCAGGCGCGTGGTTCCGGGGACCCAACGCAAGCTTTCTGGGCTGAAAGCGACTTTTTGTTGATCTTTTCTGAATTTTCTTTAAAGTCCGAAATCCGGCCTGGTTTTTCAAGCCCCTGACGCCATGTTTTGTATCTCACCTCGATTTTGTCCAGCTCCGATATGTTTTTCGGGTCCGTACGCGATTTGTGAAGGCATCGGATGATATGTTCGGTGCGTCCGAGCCATCTTCCTGACCCGGACATTTATATTTTTGAATCCTTCCATATTTTGGAGGGCTCCGGCTTGCTTTTTTCGGATACCGATGCGATTTTTTGGGTCACACTGTGCTTATGTGGGGCCCAAGACGTCAATTTGTGTGAGCCTCGACGTGAATTTGTTATGCCCAGACCAAGTTTTTTGGACCACCGATGGGAATTGTGGGTACCGAGCGCGATATTTGGGGGGAACGGTTCGAGTTTGCGGAGGTACATTGTGCTTAGCTGTGGCCCCAACGCGATCTTGGCATTTCCTTTTGCAGATTTCGGGCCTCGGAGCGAGTTTTCTAGGGCCCGCCGTATTTATTTGGAGCCGCCTGCGCGAATTCTGGTGCACTGACGCGAATTTTGGTGGCCCCTGCGCGACTTTTGGGGGCTAAGGCACTTTTTTTTATTCCGTGCCCTGACACGTTTTTCAGTGCCCAACGTGTTTTTGGCAGACTTTGAACCAATTTTTGAGGCCGCAGAGTGACATTCCGGTTGATAATTGATTTTGGGGGAAACTGCAACTTTTGGGGTCACGGCGCGATGTTTTGGGCCGCCAGTGTGATTTTGAAGGGCTACGACGCGACTTTTTTTAGTCCTATGCAATATTTTGTATCCCGACGTCATTTGCTTGGATCCCTAGCGCTAATTTTAGCGACCTCGACACTTTTTTTGGGGGGGGTCCAATACGTTTCGGAAGCTTTTGTCGTCATGGTCGGGGTCCCAGAGTGATTATCCATGCCCGGATTGTTTTTCGTTGCCCCGGCTTAATTTGTGTTCCAATGAGACTGCTGGGAAACGATACGACCTGTCGTGCCCCTAGCGTTATTTTCATTGTCCGGGCGTGCATTTTTGGTACCCCAGGCTCAGCGTCATTTTTAGGGGCCCCGGCCGGATCTTTTTGGGCCCATACCGTGATTTTCAAGTACCCCGGCACGACTCCTACCATTTCTTAGAGGCTTCTTCTTGCAAATCATAGGCTTCCTCTCCCGTCTTAGGGGTCTCATCTCATTTCCTTGACCCTCTTTGCCGGTTTTGGATGTTTCCTCTTTTGTCCTACCCTCCTCCATATTCAATGGCCCTCCTCTCCCGTCTTGGAGGGCCTCCTCCTACATCCTGGGGCCCATTTAGCATGCACACAGATAAATATTGAACCAACCACAGGATAAAAGTACCCAAAAGAGTACGGTAGCCCTCCTTTTTACGATATTTTCACACATACACTGTAAACAAAAATTAGAACCCATGGCGCTAAAGGATGCTAATGCAGACACTGTAGCACCAAGAATGTACTCCCACCAGATCCTTGATTCTAATTTCAGTATCAAAAATGCATATATGCACTTTGTCAGGAACCTTGGGTGATACAAAATTATACATAAACCTTCATGAAGAACATGCACGCTCTTCCATGCTACATGTAGTATGCAACTGTTGCAACTGAATTCTAGGTTGCGTACATGATACTTCAGAAAGTAGCCAGAGTAGCACCTAGATACTTACAGCATGCTCATCGTAAAAAGTGAATGGCCAATAAGCACTCTGCGAGCACTACAATAAAGCAGCAAGGTACTTAGCTTGTTGAACTGGTCTTCTGAACCTTCTACTAATATAAGTATCTGTGCAGCAAACCTCCCGCCATTTTTTCCGCCATTTGTTTTGACTTGGTGCGATATTGGCTGCACGTCCTGGAGGCAAGTTGCGTGTTTCCCCCACTTGTATCACTGTACTCGTACTGTATTGTTAGCACAACAAATGGGTATAGTTCTCCTGTAGCTGATTCAGTGCAAGCATAAATTGGGGACGGTGCAATGTACTGTTTAAGGGATATAATTCATTATTATGTTACTGTGAGAACCGGCACAAATCCATAGGGGTAGGCTTATGTGTAAGGGCATGCGTACAAGAGGCAGAATCCTAGCAGAATTCTGGTAAGTAGTTTCTTTTGCCATAGCTCTACCAGAATTCTGCCTTGTGTAAAGAGCAGTGGGTGTAAAGAAGCACACAGGAGTACAACATGTGGTATTTAAAGAATACCCTGGGTGCAAATTGGAGAAAATGCATTGACTGGACTTGCTAAAGCTTCCCAACCACTTTTCTTGTACCATTTCTTTGGGAAAGTCAGATGTTCACTATTTAAAATCATGCTACTTAGCATTGAAATGGTGGGTCATGCAGACTCCTTCACTGGCGTAATGATATCAAGTGACCGAACACCAGTATGTTTTAGGCAATTTAACGCCAGTAGATTTAGGCAATCCACCACCGACAGGTTTGGTTAGATTAGGTCTCGTTAAGTTTTGTTTTGCACTTTTATGTAATTCTTCATTATATATTATCCCACCCAAAATGGCATTATTGTGCTTTATGGTGTTTGAGAGACAAGTTTTACATACATCTATCTCCATAAAGCAAACAAAGGTGGTAGGTTCAATTAGGTTGGGTTCAGTGTATTCTTTTTTTCGGGGGGGGTTGTCAAAAATAAATTGCAGATTGTTTTTCTTCAAAAGCAGGTGAGGGTAGCTTAGGTTAGGTGAGGTTAGGTTTTTCTTCATTCGGAAAATTGAGAAGAAGTTTCATATTTTTCAAATTTTGATAATTCTTTCTTCAAAGCGAGGTTAGGCTAGGCTAGGCTAAGTTAGGTTGTGTTGTATCTTTCTTCTTTTGCCTTACTCTTTTGTTATCTTATCTAACACGAAACCTTTTTTGGTGTCATTTTGCTTTCCAACTGAAAAGTGAGCACTTGTGGAGGAAATGAGTGGTCACATCATAATCATGTTCATAAATGTTGCATTGGAGCAAAAAAAATCCAAGAATTCACAAAACCCCTTAAAGCACAAGTTTACCAACCTGTTTACATAAATATTCATTTCACAAAGAAATGAATATCATATTCATTAAAATCACATCAGAAAACACAAAAAGAAATGGTCTAGGGTTCTATCCATTTGCCCAAAATGCCTAGGCCAAAGCACATGCATGCTGGATCTGGTTAGGTTGTTGGATAGTTTTTTTTCTTTGTGGGGGGAGGGGGGACCAGGCAGAGATAGGGGGATTTTCAATGTGCACAGGATTAAGATCATACACATATATATCCTTGCTACAAGCAACAAGGAACATCCCCACACAAATATAAAGAACAGTTTCTCAGGCAGTAACGAACATGGTGCACAAATAGTCAACAATTGAAAGGTAGGCATTTCTCCTGGGAATAAATGGTTCAATTGCCTTAATGATATTGACAAACATGTTCCAATTCTTTTTCTGAAATGTAATGTTGGGCATACATTCAACATATAGGCACCTACATATTTTTAGTTGACCAATTTGTGCTCAGCAGTTCCTTATGCATATATAGGTACCTTGCCTTGTGATCATGCTACCCTTTATTGACACCTCCAAGTAGGGTCTTTTTTAGGGGGGGGTATACATGCAGACAAAATAGTTGGGCCCAAATGGATTAGGAAGACCCCATATAATCCCATGTCAAAAGTTGAAACTATTGGGGTGATGGCAACATTGGGGGCTAAGGAGCATACATATCTATCCCAACGCCACAGAGTAACAGGTTAGTGACATGCACCTAGACATAAATAAAGACATAAAAGATCAGTGCAACTATGAGCCACAAGGGCCCTTCTTGGTTGCACTCTGTACACTGAACCAGTTGTCCATCAAATGTGTTGATCAACTCTCCCTGGATTACAGAAAAACAAGCCCCCTATTCTTATAATGATTGTCTATGCTGTTCTTAAAGATGTTCAGTGTGTTGCTACTGACAATGGTTTCTGGCAGCTGGTTCCAGTGTTCTGCTACTCTGTTGGTGAAGAAGGACTGTCTTACCCTTGTCCTGCTGTGATGCGTGTAATTTGGAAGAGGAGACACCTAAGATAGAACAGGAGTCCACCAGGAGATAAGAGGCCAACCTTAAAATGGGAAAGATAGAATCAAAACGCGGAACAGGAGGCCCCGAAGACGAGAGGAGGCCCTTAATTTGAAAAAGAAAGCGTCAAAAATAAAAAAGGAGTCCCTCGAGACGGAGTAGGAGGTCTCCAGGGCCGAATGAGGTCCCGACGACCGGAAGGAATTCTCAGGAAATGAGAGAAGGCCCTTAAAATGGGAGTGGTAGGTAGCAGGTATGGAAGGAGGCGAGGTTTCCAAAATTGAAGATCCCTCAAGACGGGTAAGCTTTGCGAGGACAAAGGAGGAGGCCCACGAGGCGTGGCAGGAGGCCCCTAATTTGGCAGAGGATGCCCCTGGAACATGAGAGGAAGTCCCATGCCATGTTAAAGGGGCCCAGTATGTGGGAGGAGGTCCTCCAAAACGGGAGAGGAGGACCATTGAATATGGAGCAGGGTAGGACGGACGAGAAGACGTCCAAAACCAGTAAAGAAGCTCCAGGAAATGAGACGAGACCCCTAAGACGCGAGAGGAGGTCTATCATTTTCTAGAAGCATCTGAAATGGCAGGAGTCGTGCCGGGGTACTTGAAAATCACGACATGGGCCCAAAAAGATCCGGCCGGGGCCCCTGAAAATCTCGCTGAGCCTATGGGTACCAAAAATTCACGCCCGGATCATGAAAATCACGCTAGGGGCACGATAAGTCGTACCGTTCCCCAACAGTATCATTTGGACACAAATGAAGCCGGGGTAACGAAAAACAATCCGGACATGCATAATCACTCTTGGGCCCCAACAATGACACCAAAAGCATCCAAAACGTATTGGACACCCACAAAGTGTCGAGGTCGCTAAAACTCCCGCTAGGGATCCAAGCAAATGACGTCGGGACACCAAAGATTACATTGGACTAAAAAAGTCGCGTCGCAGCCTTCGAAAATCTCACTGGGGACCAAAAAAGTCGCGCCTGGACCCCAAAGGTTGCTGCTGCCCCAAAAATCAATTATCAACCGGAATGTCACTCTGCGCCCAAAAAAATCGGGTCAAAGTCCCCGCAAAACACGTTGGGCACTGGAAAAAAACGTGTCAGGGCACCGAAAACAATCGCACCTGGAGACCGAAGAATCGTACCAGGACCCAAAAATATCACATAAGGACCTATAGAAAAAATAGAACTCCTTCGGTGGCCGCAGTGACATATCAAAGGGGCAAATGGCCCCTCCCTCCTAAGAGGGATATGCTCCCAAGAATCGAGCCGAGGCCCCCAAAAGTCGCGCTGGGACCACAAAAATTCGCGTCGGTCCACCAGAATTCGCGTAAGGGCTCAAAGTAAATACGTCGGGCCCCAGAAAACTCGCACCGAGGCACTAAAATCTGCAACAGGAACCGCCAAGATCTCGTTGGGGTCACAGCTAGGTACAAGCGCCCCGCAAACTCGAACCGGTCCCACAAAATTTCGCGCTCGGACCCACAATTCGGTAGTACCAAAAATGTCGCGCTCGGACCCATCGGTAGTACCAAAAATTTGGTCCGAGCATAACAAATTAACGTCGGGCTGCCAACAATTGGCGTCTATGGCCCCACATAGGCACCGTGTGACCCCCAAAGTCCCATCGGTATCCGAAAAATAAAGCCGGAGCCCTCCAAAATCAGGAGGGATTGCAAAAAAGTCCGGGTCAGGACAATGGTTCTGGAGCACCGAACATGTCATCAGATGCCTTGACAAATCGCGTACGGCATCGAAAAACATACCGGAGCTCGAAGAAAATCGAGGTGAGATACAAAAACATGGCACCAGGGACTCGAAAAATCAGGGCGGGATTCGGAAGTTAAAGAAAATTCAGAAGAGATCCACAAAAATCGGGTTGAGCCAAGATAACTGGCGTTGGGTCCCGGAACCACGCGCATGGGCGCGTTAAGTCGCGCTGGGACCTAGAAAAATCGCACCGAAACCTCAAAATCGTACTGGGGCCCCACAAATGTGCGTCAGAAGCCCCAAATAAACACAGCGGGACCCCAAGAGCACAACGGGGACCGAAAATGCGACTGGCCCTTCAAAGCGCAGTCTCGTAAAAAGCGGCAGGGTCCGAAAACATGCGTTGTAGCCATAACTACATATATATACCGGGAACACTAAAAAAAACAAAAAACAAAAACACCGAAAGCTCTTAAGGCACATAGGGGCCATATGACCGCACAAGGGCCTGAAAAGAGGCTGGGGCCGCAAAAAGCAACATGATCCCAGAACGAACAAAAATACCGGGCACTAAGTAAACACATCGAGATCTTTGAAAGCGCCCCGACAACTAAAAAAAAAATATAAGCAACAAAACCCTAAAACGAGCAGGGGTTTCGAAAATGCGTTGGACCTCTAACAAAAATGAATTGGAGCCTTAGGACACATCCGTAGACGAAGAAATACGAAACGGGTCCAAAGAAGTACCCTCAGGCAGGGCTTCGGTTCGGTAGCCAACCTGGAAGCATATTTAATCAAAGATATGAGGTGCATCAAAGCTCAGCGGGTATCCGCATTTCTTCACCATAAAATATGGCAAGAAGGGAACTAATGATCGAATTTAATTAATCGAATTTTCGCAGCGAACGCCCATACGAAGCATTTTATCACGTCAGATATGGCGCAAGTCATGTGGCAGCAATTAACAAAGCGTAGGAGGCCCAGCAGAATCCGTAGCATCGCACGAAGTGGGGCGAATGCGCCGAATGCGCAAGATGGGTGTGCACGTGCACTAACGTTGGCGTCGTGGCGATCGGGCACTATGAACTGGAATGTCTGAAATTGGGAAATTTTACATTTTAAAGTGATTTGTGCAGGTGTAATTTCAGCAGTGCGAGGTGACTTATCAAGGAATACCAAAAGAATACATTTGAACAGGTTGTGGGAGCTAGGGTTGAAATCCGACGAATCAGAAACGATAGTGGTAGATTAGGCCCCTCCACAGGATAATTCAGTTGATCACTAATTATTTTATTTAAAAAGTTCCCCTTTGACAAAATAGTGGTCGAAATCGGAAGACTTTATTCAATAGTTGGACCCCCTCCAAATACGTTTGCCCCCTCCCCTTCACGCAAATATGGGTGCGTCACTGGTCTCCCAATAATTTTCAGAACTTACGCCCATGGAGCAAAGCCAACATTGCGGGGGTAAATGCCCCCTCACAAGCATACAAAACAACACCGATACCCCATATTAAATGGGAGGAATGATGTTTTAAAATGTATTTTCTTCCTACAAAGTTGTCTTCTGTGATTACAGCCTGCATGATTAGAGCTTCCCAGCTTCAGTATCTTCTCAACGACATGATTTACAAAACGGTACAGCACAGCGATAACCATGGGCATGACGGCGTGGAATTCGAAGGTTTTGCATTATTTATGCATTGCCATTGTTACATTGTTGCATTGCCATTGATGCATGGTTGTTCAATGCTTGTTCTTGCCGTGAATTTATTCGCGGAGTATTTATTATTTTAGCTTCTGTGCCAAGTGCCTTGCAGCCAGCACCAAATGTTATGAAAAAAAAAATCCCTAAGATGACGATCAGAAAACCAATTCAATCCACTTCTCGTTGTCACGTTCGCGAAATTGTTGTCCTGGGACTGAGAAATGATCGTTTAAGTTTGTTTATGAAATCAAGCTGGTGGGAATGACTAACAGTAGTGATGAACCTAGCTATATTCAGTTAAACTTGGTGAACAAAGTAGTGGGTTGATCAATGGGAGATATCTTTAAGATATGCTCAGCACGAGCCCCACCAGCTCGCTACAATCTAGAGGCCAGCGGGAAGATTCTTCTCGTCGATAAAGCATAAAGATATTGGTTTGTGTTGGCACTGACGAATTTATCTACATTTGCTTATTTATACCCTGGTATGGCTCGGTTCTCAGCGAAAAAAAAAATTATTGCTATTGCGCTTTGCGTAAATTATATACCATGCCAAGAACAAACAAGATATCAATATGAAATCATCTTCCCATTCGGGAACCATACTAAGAGCCTAAAAAGCAAGAGGAGTCCCTAACACAGTGGAGGCCCCTTTTCGGGGAGCAGGAGGCCCCCTATCAACATTGCCCCCCTGGAAGAATTTCGTGGCGACGCCACTGGTTCCTGTTGCTCCATGGCAGTGTCCGTGTGGCTGAACCTGACGGGCAGCTGTGGCAACGCACACCTTACCTGTCGGCCGGTCACAATACACAGCGACCGCGCACAGACGGTTCCAGTGCAGTGGTGCGGCAGAAAGGGTATCGGCGCTGCGATAGGGACAGTGTCAGTGGTGCGGCGAGACGGTGTGGGTGGTGCGGTGGGACGACGTTGGTGGTGTGGTGAGACTGCGTGGGTGGTGCGATGAGATTGTGTTGGTGGTACGGTGTGATGGTGGCGGTGGTGCGATGAGACGGTGTCGGTGGTGCGATGAGACGGTGTTGGTGGTGCGATGAGACGGTGTTGGTGGTGCGATGAGACGGTGTGGGTGGTGCGGTGGGACGACGTTGGTGGTGTGGTGAGACTGCGTGGGTGGTGCGATGAGACGGTGTTGGTGGTGCGATGAGACGGTGTTGGTGGTGCGATGAGACGGTGTGGGTGGTGCGATAGGGATGGTGTCGGTGGTGTGATTGGGATGGTCTGGTGGTGCGGTGAGACGGTGGCGGTGTTGCGATAGAGCCGGTGTCGATGGTACGGTGAGACGGTTTCGATGGTGCGATTGAAATCGTACCAGTGCACTAAGGTGTATATTGCATATATATATATATATATATATATATATATATATATATGTATATATATATATATATATATATATATATATATATATATATATATATGTATATTTGTACTAGTTAGGATGGAATGACAAATTGTGAGAACACAGAGCAATAGGAGCATAATTGTATCAGCAACGTTTTGGCTCACGCCTTTCTCAAGCTACCTGGAGCTTGAGAGTAGCTTGAGAAAGGCGTGAGCCGAAACGTTGCTGATAATATTATGCCCCCATTGCTCTGCGTTCTCATATATATATATATGTATATATATATATATATATATATATATATATATATATATATATATATATATATATATATACATACATACATACGCTGTAGCGTAATGTTGCAAGTTTGCAAGTTCAACAGTATGTGTTCATCGCACGGTCAGTGTTAATCGTACGGTGCGATGACCTTCAGAGACAGTCCATTTTCTATTACTTCCCCATAACTGCACTAGTGGTTCAGCTGGAATACACACAAAATTCACATGAAACCGGGCATGAAGTAAAATTAGTAAGCCAATCGTGAATGGAAAATGATATGTTAACCACGATTCGTAGGCAACTGGTTTAAACATAATAATTAAATCACTCATGGCTTAAAATGTAGCAAGCCACATACCGCTCAGCTGACGTTTGTGTGCTACGGTACGTAAAATTGTTTTATCTCATGCCGTAACTAACCATTAGGATGGAAAGCCAATCCGCTGCAGCTTGGTGGCTTTCACTCAGCAGGTTACACCGATGCCCAAGAACTACGGTCAGCTCAAAGACAGTATTGTCAACAAAGGGCATGCATCGGGTGGACTTTAGCATTATCGGGTAGACCTAGATACATTACCGGGAAAATTCAGCTTAAATGTATAAAACTGCATTTGTCATACCGTCAACGAACCATTGCGTATTAGTGGCCTATTTTAGGATGCGAATAAGAGTGTGGAAAGTGTTATTCTGCACTCACGTTCGGCATCCTTCAGTAGTGCGTTTGAATTATATCAAGTATTTAATTAAATTTCCAGATATCTCATTCATTCCTGCATGATACTTGATTTGTCATTACTTAGTCTTTAGCCGCTCTCGCTCGCTCGCTCTGAATATTACATTTAATACCATAAGTAACAACCAGCCTGCCTTTATTGTTAAATTATTTCATGGAGTAAAAATATTCGCCAATGCCTTGCATGCTAACGATTTTTTTCATATTCGTATGACATCAATGCCTCCATCATCAGATAAATGCCTTCTCATACAACGTCCGTTGGTTGTTTTGTTGTTTTGTTGTCAAACAACGTCCGTTGGCTGTTCTGTGTCGACCGTGACTCAGTACATTGGCAAGTCCAATGCGTTGACTATTTCCTAGTAATTGATGCTGGTGCAGAAGATAAAGGCATTATACCACAGCAGTAGGGTAGTGCAGTGCACTGGTCATAGTACGTCCTTTTTACCAGGAGAAGAAACCTAGTAGGATACAAAAGCATAGGAAGTGGTTCAATACACACACACACACACACACACATACACCTACACACACCGTAAATGTATACATGCCATTTGATCTGGTACACGATCTAGGTTCGTGTAATTAGTTGGTCATTGTTTCCGACAGATCTCAGAAGTAGGGCACTGAAGTCGGCTCAGCTTTGGCCCAATATAAATTCCCGGAATGCCGGTCGCACTGAACTTCACACTATCGCCTTCGTGTGAGCAGAAAATCATAGAATGACTTGGTCCTGGAAAGTGCATTCCACTGACCCCATGGAGGTTTATTTATGCTGTCCATGCTGCAATCCAACACGCAAAACATGGCATTACATCTGCCCCATCCTTACCTAATTAAGTGGTTTCACGCAAAGAATGCCACCTGGGCGGTTGCACTTCATGCCGAAGCAATGTAAACTGAAAGCATCTGACTGTAACGTAACCTGCATGGAATCCGTTTGAAGTGAGATTATAGCTGCACAGAAAAGTTAAATATCTCACTTGCCACACGGTGCGCAATATATGCAATAATATCATCATGCATGCCATACTACATATGACGTACGTCCAACAACTTGGGTTCCTCAATGGAACCGTTGTAGCTTAAGCATGCAATTAACCGATAGTGTCGAGCAATCTGAATTAAGCAAGCAAGTGTAAAAGTGGGAAATTATATCCCTATTTTGGAGCAAGAGAATACTTCATTGGCATCATAAACCTCTCCTCCCGTTTGTTAAACCCTTTGCAATCGAGCTCCTTACAGTCTTTCCAGCTCATTTTATGTTGCCCAAGTCCGAAATCCATAGCCATCAATTGCTTCTTGTTGACAGGAGTCCTGTGGTAACCTGCCCACTGAACTGTCAATGTTGTTTGTCCGACTGAGGCATGCAAGACAGGAACAACACAGACCCGCGCCTCTCACTTCATGGCTACAGGATAAATGGTCACGCGACGACCGCAAACGCGGATTCCTGTCCTTGGACACTGACTGGCCCGTGGTCAACCTGGTAGACTGTGACGTTGCGCATAACTGTGAAGATGCGCAGTATTTCCAGTCAATAATTACTGTGAAACGACACAGACCACATTCCTAGAGGCCAGCCGTAGTAGAAGTATATAAGTATACTGGAAGATACTTTCGTGACCGACTGTACAAGAAAGAACATGTGTAATCGGGCATTACTTCGGAACTTTCCGATATGAGGTCAACACTTCGACCTCATTTAACACTTGACCTGTGGGTCGAAATGTGGCATATCGCACGTCGTTATTATCCCATGATACTGCAAATGCTAAGCTGGACATTTGAAGTACGCATCGGCTATTGGTACTACACTGGGAATGGTCAATCGCGACATTTTTCAATTTTGTCGAGAGAAAACTGACATTTAAGTTGACCTGAAATGGTTTACAGTCACTCAAAGCATAAAATCGAATACTACTCGCGAAATCTCATCACGTGCCTGATTTTCGTTTACTATAGATAGAGACTATCCGTTTGAAAACGCTAGGGGTTGCAACAACCTCTACCCCCTGTACTGGAAAGGTGGCCAGTGGCGCAGCCAAGATTTTCTTAAGGGGGCCGACCGGAAAACATGTGACGAAAAAGGGAACGCTTTCGGAGCGCTTCGCGCCCCGAAATTTGGCCGGCGGTGGGCTCAAAAGGGGCACGTGACTCAGCAGGACACTGGCCAGCAAACGCCACGTCAGTCAGCATCTCACGGTGGCCTTCGTCACCCTCACAATCACGGCCAATTGAACCGATAGCAGGCTTATTGCGACTAGCACAAAGGAGCCTGATCACAACAGAGGACAAAACCCTCTGTAATCATCGCCCAGTCGTGATGTTCCATGGATGAGAAGAAACTTGTATCTGCCCAAAATGGTCCGCCAGTTATCTTTTCTAGGGCGTCGCTGCTTCCGCCCGAATACGCCAGCCGCTAGCCCGTGCCAGTGCTTAGCATATTTTCAGCAGAACGACATACTCCCGTGGCTGTCTGCCTGGCTTGTTTCACCACATCCGGATCACATTACAGCTCGAGCACACCCGATCGCACTACAGTTCGGTCACACTACAGCTCGATTACACCATAGCCCTATTTCTCCCCGATCACACTACGGCTCCATCACACCCGATCACACTACAGCTCCATCACACCCCGATCACACTACAGCTCCATCACACTACAGCTCCATCACACCCGATCACACTACAGCTCCATCACACTACAGCTAGATCACACCCCGATCACACTACAGCCAGATCATACTACACCAATCAGCATAGCTTGATCATAGAACAGCCCGATCATAATACAGCTCGATAACAGTACATTCCGAGCATACTACAGCACGATCACTCTCCAGCCCATCCATACTGCCACCCAATCACACCCTGATCACACTGCAGTCCATCCATACTGCCACCCCATCACACCCTGATCACACTGCAGCCAATCCATACTGCCACCCCATCACCCTCTGATCACACTGCAGACTATCCATACTGCCACCCCATCACAACCTGACCACACTGCAGTCCATCCATACTGCCACCCCATCACACCCTGACCATACTGCAGTCCATCCATAAAATGTATTTTCTTCCTACAAAGTTGTCTTCTGTGATTACAGCCTGCATGATTAGAGCTTCCCAGCTTCAGTACCTTCTCAATGACATAATTTACAAAACGGTACAGCACAACGATAACCATGGGCGTGACGGCGTGGAATTCGAAGGTTTTGCATTATTTATGCAATGTCATTGTTACATTGTTGCATTGCCATTGATGCATGGTTGTTCAATGCTTGTTCTTGCCGTGAATTGATTCGCGGAGTATTTATTAGTTTAGCTTCTGTGCCAAGTGCCTTGCAGCCAGCACCAAATGTTATGAAAAAAAAGTAATAAGTCCCTACGATGACGATCAGAAAACCAATTCAATCCACTTCTCGTTGTCACCTTCGTGAAATTGTTGTCCTGGGACTGAGAAATGATCGTTTAAGTTTGTTTATGAGATCAAGCTGGTGGGAATGACTAACAGTAGTGATGAACCTAGCTATATTCAGTTAAACTTGGTGAACAAAGAAGTGGGTTGATCAATGGGAGATATCTTTAAGATATGCTCAGCACGAGCCCCACCAGCTCGCTACAATCTAGAGGCCAGCGGGAAGATTCTTCTCGTCGATAAAGCATAAAGATATTGGTTTGTTTTGGCACTGACGTATATATCTACATTTGCTTATTTATACCCTGGTATGGCCACTGGCGGATCTAGCCGCTCGGTTTGGAGGGGCTAAACTGGGTCTCCAGGACTTGCCAACCGGGGGGGGGGGGAAGCGATGTTGGCGGGGCGTTTGTCGTCGACCGGGGGGGAGTAACGTAGACGTGGTGTTTGACGTGATGACCTGGGGTAGGGTGCGAAGCGATGTGTTGTTGTCGACCATGGGGGGGGAGGGTGTGGGAAGCGCAATGGGCGGATCCAGTCACTGGTTGGGGGGCTCCGTACCAGGAGCCGATACGGGAGCCGAAGCAGAGTCAGGGGCCGGTGCATGACCGGTGGCAGGAGCCGGTAAGTGAGCCGAAACAGAATCAGGAGCAGGGACTGTAATCAGACACAGGATATAGTCAAAAGGATGTTAATATCGCGAGAGCGTCCCACAGTCTTCAGTCTGTCATTAAATAAACATTTACCCGCACCACGACACATTCAATATTCATAAATAAAAGTACATTACAAAAGGAAAATTCGCAATGGTCTAAAGAAGTTAAATATTGACTGAATTTGAACAACATCAATACGCGGAATGTCTTTTCGGCCGGTATCATCCAGTTACGATGTACACCGGAGCACATTGCACGTGCATGGTGTTCCTGACTTGAGGCCAATCACAGCCATGCAGTTATCTGAAAATATGACCCTGTATTTAAATAGGCAGACCTATATGCATATATATATATATATATATATATATATTTATACATATACATTAAGAATATCTAGGCCAAAGTTATGTTGTATCTTAATGTTTCTTGTAATAACATTAACCCTCGCACTCCGGACGGGGGGGGGATGGTCATTTTCGCACCACAGCCGTGAGGTTTTTCCACAGTACCTAAGTGCCGAACACGAACAGATAATCGGCTGAAACTTTGCATGCATTCTAGGAATAGCCGATGTGTTGGTTCAAACTTTATGTTTGGGTGATCTAGGTTCACCGAGATATTCGACGTTAAATTCGGATTTTGCGTCTCAAAATGAAATTTGTATTCATCTTTTCAGGATTGTCTGTAGGAAAACCAATAAGAGGTATCGAAAAACCAATGGCATATTCTCGATAAGCAATTGATCAAATACAAGTTGAAAAATAGTCCTGATCTGTGTGACCTCGAGCAAGGCGAGGATACGAGGTCAATTTGACAATTTGTTTGTCAAATTAATAAAAAATTCAACATCCGTAACGTATGTTATAGAGCACCATCGTATCTATCAGTGTACAAATATCAGCTTCAAATCTTATACTGCGGTTCCGTTTTTATCAATGAAAACGTAGCCGGGGTTCACACTTTTACCGCGCTGCGTTGGCTGCAACTGAAGAAGCGGTCGCGGCCCGAAACTAGGTTGCTTCCACTCCAGCTGGACCGTGAACTATCAGACATACAATGCAACTTTTTATTTAATATTAGAAGTTCAATAACAAGGTAAACGATGCCGTTTTCCGTATCTTTCCATATGGCGTATAACAAAAGTTAGTGGGGTCAAATTGACCCCCCAGTGGTGCGTGGTGGCGAAATCTGCTGGGAATACGAGGGTTAATAACTATTAGGGCAAAGATAGTTAGTTATGTACCTAATTCTTTCTGGTTTTTCTAACAACTTTCAGGAAAGAAAAGTATTACATAAGTTGCATTAAAATAGTTAAGGTCAGATACTCAAAATATGTTTTAATTGAAAGGCTTCTTACAGGGGCAGCACATCTAAGATAAATACCTGCATATATGAAAACTATGAAAGCACAAAACATGTATGGACTTACCTTTTGCCCTATTTTTAGAGAATAAATCCATTATGGAAAGTTGACGCTTCATATCTACTCGTATAGCGATAGCTCTGCCTCTTGCTGTAGGAAGAAGGAATAATGGATAAATAAGCAAGCAGGCATGACACAATCATGTATTCAATGAAACAAAAACCTATTAGATTTGGATAGCTAACAAGAGAAGCCTTCACTTGTTACCTAGTTTTTTGTGTTTGTTGGGGGGGGGGGGGCTAATTTGTACTGTTAGCCCCCCACAGATTTGATTGGGGGGGGGGCTAAAGCCCCTTTTGCCCCCCCCCCCTGGATCCGCCAGTGGGTATGGCTCGGTTCTTAGCGAAAAAAAGATTCTTGCTATTGCGCTTTGCGTAAATTATATACCATGCCAAGAACAAACAAGACATCAATATGAAATCATGTTCCCATTCGGGAACCATACTAAGAGCCTAAAAAGCAAGAGGAGGCCCTAACACAGTGGAGGCCCCTTTTCGGGGAGCAGGAGGCCCCCTATCAACATTGCCCCCCCTGGAAGAATTTCGTGGCGACGCCACTGCTTTCAACATGTTATTGTTCTTTGTGAAGCAATAAGGGCAATGCTCTCATGCAGCATGCAGATGGAGGTTCATCACGTGCACCAGGTAGCACAAAAAGAGATATGATTGCAGTCTAAGGTAACCACAAGACAGGTTTTACACCCATTTTACCTCCACGAATCATTCAAAGGAGCTAGGTTTTGCCTAGTTGCGTTAGTCTAGGCTTTTGTTGCAAGTTAGTAAATAAAGAAAGTATTCAAAAACGGTTCAAGCTAGATTATGTTATGTTAGACTTTTTAAGTTGAAAATGTTTCAGAACAATTTTTTTTTTTTTTTTTTTTTTTTTGGGGGTGGGGGGGGGGGGGGAAATTGGGCATACAAATAATCATTTCTCGCATGGAAGTCTAGGCTAGGTTAGGTTAGGCTATGTTACATGTTTTTTTAAAATCTGAACATTATTTTTCATCCTATATTACTCAAATCCAAGCCCCCTTTTCCATGTTATTTTTCCTCACAATTGAAAAGTGTGCATCTGCAGAGGAAATGAGCGGTTACATCATGTTCAGCACATCAACAAACACTGCATTAAAAAAAGAAATTCAAAGAAGTCAGAGAGTACCATGAGCTGAAAAATTACCCAAAAAGCCAGGTATTATCACAGTTTAAGGTAACCACAAGACAAGTTTTACACACATTTTACCTCCATGAAGCATACAAAGGGGTTAGGTTTGTCAGGTTTGGTTAGGCTTTTGTTGTAAGTTATAAAAAGAATCACTTGTTGGTAAATAATTTTTGTTAATTATTTTTCTACAAAAAAAATAATAAACGGTTCAGGCTAGCTTAGGTTAGGTTTTTTAAGTTGAAAATATTTGAGAAAATTCCTCGAAAATTTAAATTAAAAACAATTAATTTCTTGTATGGGAAGTTGAACTATGTTAGGTAAGGTTATCATACATCTTGAACATTATTTGCATGCTATATTTGCTTACTCCACACCCTTTTTTTTGGTGTTATTTTTTACTCCCAATTCAAAGGCATGCATTTGCAGAAGAAAGGACGTTAAATTTGTGCTTTTGTGTTTTATTAATATTTTTTTTATTTAAATTTCCAATGCAATGTTTATCAATGTCACTAAGCTGATGGCACTACTCAGTTTCTGTGCAAATGCTTGTGGTTGTGAGCAGCTTGTGAGCAAAATAACATTAAAAATGGGCTTGGAGTTAGTAACATAGCAATTAAAAGAAATACATTACAAATTCAACATAACCTAACGTAACCTAGCCTAACCTAACCTTGGAGAAAACAACTACAAAAACAAGATTGGAAAAATATATAGCAATTTATTTTCTTGAAATTTTGCAAATGAAAAAACCTAACCCAACCTAATCTAACCAGAATTATTGTGCTTTAAGGTGGTAACTAGGCAAGTTATTACACACTTGCCTCCATAAAGCAAACAAATGGGCACGTTTGGTGATAGATTAGTTTAAGTGTTTAAGTTCGACATTTTTTGCAAAAATTGTTCCAAAATTTGAAAGAAATATATCTTTTTTCTTTAAAAGCAGCTTATGTTAGGTTAAATTAAGTTGGGTTACATTTTTTTATTGGAAAAAAAAATACATTGCTTGAAATTTTTACAACTTGATGTTTTGGTTTTGTTTTTCACCAAGGGGAGGTTAAGCTAGGTTAGGTTAGGTTATGTTGCATTTTTTTATTAAAAAAAAAATACTTTACCCTATGTCACCCAATTCAAAGCTTTTTGTTGGTGTTATTTTGCTCACAACCTGAAATGTAGGCATTTGTATAGAAAATGAGTGGTCCCATCATTTGAGTCACTTTCATAAACATTGCATTGAAATGATACATTCCACGAATTGATAAAACACCTTAAAACACAAATTTACCAAAATGAGCAGTAACATCATGTTCATCACATTCCTAAACATTGCATGGAAAAAATCCATCAGAAATTACCTTAAGCTGTAAATTTACCAACAGGTGTGCCAACCCCTGGACGGAAATGCAACACTAGGTGCCCCAATCCTGGGCAGAAATGGCACTAAGAGCATTGGAATGAAAATATTAATAAAAGTAAACTAAAAACAGCTCTTCTTGAAGACAAACGTGGTAGTTATGTGATATTAACATGGAAACTCTGAGCACAAATCAGAAAAAAGCATGGACTGGACTTTTTCAAGCTTACCTGCCAACTTCTTCAACTACTGTTCCTTTGGGAATTAAATATCAGCAAGCTATTTATTCACTATTTAAAATCACACCAATCCGCAGATACATCAGAATGTGCGAAGTACAAAAAACGAATCAGTACGACGTCACATGAGATTGGCCTCCGGATTAAACACTGCGCGCAATTGCACCACAAATGTCTTACCTCCGTCACATTTGTCACTGTAACCTCAAATTTAGACTTTAGGCGCTGGAATTTCTGTAACTGGAATTTTTTCTTTGGATGTTACGATTTTGGATGTTCTGAGGAACGCCCATCACGATTTGTGACATTTAATACGCGCTAGTGTCTATCGATACAAATCGACACCCCTGCTTTGGAGAAAAAAAATAGAAACAAACAGACTAGCCTAACCTAGCCAAATCGGTATTATTGTGCTTTAAGGTGGTAACAAGACAGGGTTGTACACACATTTGCCTCCATATAGCAAGCAAATGGGTTAGGTTTGGTTAAGTTAGGTTAGTTTAGGTTTTTCAAGTTGGAAAACTTTTTTTTTAAACATCCAAAAAAGCTTCCCCCAAAAATTGCAAATTATTTGGTAACCTTGCGGTCTAAGGTTTCTTTTCTTCCTTTAAAAAAAAAAATATGCAGAAGACTATGTTTATGAAGGTGACTAAGATGATTGGACCCACTTATTTTATGTGCTTACTTTTCAGGTTGTGAGCAAAATAATGCCAAAAGGCTTTGAGTTCGGTAACATAGCATAAACATAAATGTTTTTTTTTAATGCAACAAAACCTAACCTAGCCTACCCTAACCTATCTTTCGAGAACAAAAAATTAAACTAAATTAAAATGTCACTTAATTTATTTTCTGAAAATTCTTAACCTTAAAAAAGAAACCTAACCGAGCCTAACCTAACCTAAGCTGATTTTGAATAAATTTTGTTATTTTTTTGTGAACATGATTGTAAATTTTTCGGAAACCTTTGGGTATTATTGTGCTTTAAGGTGGGAACAAGAAAAGTTGTATGGGCGCTGTATGACCAACGCAGTCTATGCGGCCGTAAACCCAAATAACCAACCAACCAACCCAGAAATATGTAAGCTGTACTTCCGCAGTGGAGGGAATTCCAGCTATTTTGTTTGTTTTTGCACACAATTTTACATTTTTTTCAGCAAAAGGTGGAGAGTCAGTCCACTATCTAATCCAAATCTGTTTCTATTCAGTACAAAATGTGCTGGTTAACATCAATGTTTCTACTTAGCATGGGGTTTTGGTGTACCTTTTAAAATAATGGTATTTTTGCGGCGTTTAATAATGGTGTTTTTGCGGCGTACGAGACATTGGTCTTGTCAAGGCTATTTCTTGTATAGCATTGGTCTTGTAGGACTGTAAGGTTTGCTTAAAAGTCATGTGAGCCACAGCTTTCTTTTTTATTCTTTTAGGAATACCAATTATAATGCAGTGGCCATGCAGCTTCTTGCTGACTTTTCTCTGTCATGGTATCATAAGCTGGCAGATTTGCCCACACATGGCTCTCGTTTTTCCCCATATCAATATTTAATGCATGCATTGTCATTGGGTATGTAGGTAGGCACCTAGGTAAATATCAAGCTGATGGTGTGATAGGTGGGCTGCTGAAGATAATTATAGTTTGCATATCCACAATCTCAATGATGATTGTGATTGTTCACTGGACAATGCAAGTTTGACAATGACTGGAAATTAAGAATGGATTTTTTCCTGTTTAAGCTCATATGCATGTGGTTTTGCCATTGGTGGCGTGTACAAACATCAGTATGACAATCCAATTGTTGTTTTGTGGCTTAACATTTTTTAAAAAAGACAATCTGGTTTCAAATGCATCATCATCAAATCTTAACATTGTATGCTGCAAGTTTTCCTTCCACAGTGGAGGGAAATCTAGCTATTTTGTTTTTTTGCACATAATTTTGAATTGTGTAGCAAAAGTTGGATACTCAGTCCACTATCTAATCCAAATCTGTTCTTTTTCAGTAAAAAATTTGCTGGTTAACATCAACTTAGTTTTCTATGTACCTAACACAGTGTTTTTCTTCTTTTTTCTTTTAGCTTTTTATCAGCATAAAAATAGCATGGGTTATTGGGGGACCCAAATCAACATTGGGGGGCCAAGATCAGCATTGGGGGGGGGGGGGGGCATGGCCCCCGCAAAAGGATACAAATCGACGCCCCTGGTGACAGGGTTAGATATATATATATAAAAGTAGTGGAGTATGGCATCGGAAGGCAGCTGATTTTATGCAGGTTGATTTGAGACCATTGGAAATTAATTCGCTAATGTAGAACATCTGATATACAATTAAAAGTAATACAATCTGATAATTTGATACACAAATCCTGGAATTGAGTGCAAAAATAACAGGGTTAAATATATATAAAAGTAGTCGAGTATGACATCAGAAGGCAGCAGATTTTATGCCGGTTTATTTAAGACCATCGTAAATTAATTCGGTAATGTACAACATCTGATAGACAATTTAAAGAAATATAATGCGATAATTTGTTATGCAAATCCTGGAATTGAGTGCAAAAATGACAGGGTTAGACAACTATAAAAGTAGTCGAGTATGGCATCATAAGGCGGCGGATTGTATGCCTGTTTATTTAAGACCGTTGGAAATTAATTCGGTCATGTAGAACATCTGATATAAAATATAAAGTGATGCAATGTGATAATTTGGGACTCAAATTCTGGAATTGAGTGCAAAAGTGACAGGGTTAAACCTTCATGGAGGTAATTCAAGATGATATAAAAATGTAGCACGTTCGATTTTCGTTTAGTTAAGAACATTGGAAATTGTCAGGATATCACACAGAACATGTATGACACGTGTTTATCACAAGATGTTGAGTGGCCAATTGCTCCCATTTCACTTTAAGGGCAAAGTGACAGGGTGAAATGATTTGATAATAATACGAACTACACGTCATAAGAAAGCTGGTTTCAATGTTGTTTAAATTGGACCATTGGAAATTACTTGCACCTCGTCTAGAAACCAGAATATAGCATTAATAAAAGCAAGCTCACTCTGGTGGTGTTCCTTCACAAACCCACCACCAGAGCGGCGCCACCGGTATTATGTCCGCTTATGACGCCTAACGATAGGGTATATTGTACTACTAGTATTATATATTACTATATAGGGTACACCTAGCAGTGGATTCAGCACCGACCTTCGGGAATGTGATACTGGTGAGATTGGCTATGGTAGCACAATGGGGCATGATTGGAGGAGTTTGGAATTGTTGAGGCGTGTGATATGCAATGTCAGTTGAATGGTGCTAGATAGGCTGGGATTCATAGTTCCCTTGGAACTTGAGATAATGGATTGATTGGGGTGGGAGCATATACTTTTCTGGTATCTTTCTAGACAGGCTTGACCCAGATGGGCACCTTTGGCTTTTCATAATTATAACATATATTGGTGACTGTGTGATGTTAGTGGTGCATTACTGCAGCGAATTTGAGTGGGACCTGTAAAAGGAAAAAATGCACTGAAAAGTCCGTGCTCAAATTACAGCTCCAAAGTATGAAACTGACATGGCATAGCCACGGGCGTTTATTTCTGAAAATGATTGGGGGACAAAATACATGAAGGGAATAGATAGGGCGAAATGGACTTGGGGGCACATTACATAGGGTTCCATGTTAAAATTGATATTATTGAGGTGGGGGGGGGGAAAAGCCAACATTGAGAAGGCACTTGCCCCCTCGAAAGTATACCAAACAGCACCCTTGGGTAGAGCAGAGATGTAACATTTGGGAAGCATAATGGTGGATTATAGTGCCAATCTGTTCATGCATCATGTTGCTTGAAATTTGTGTGTGGAGCAGGTAAATTGTGACAACACAAAGCTGAGTTAAAAAAATGAATAGCAAACACCCCATTACTGAACAGTTTATGTCCCCCAAGAAGCACGGGCCTGACCACCCGAATGTAGCCCATATTCTTCTTCAAGGGTGTCTGTGTCAATTTGTTTTCATAAAATAAGTATGGTCTTCTGTCAGTCCCAGTTATTGAGCTAAGCATGTGAGGGATCCCTTACTAGATAAATTGATATGCATTTGTGGGCAATCAAACCAAAAGTAAAAAACGGATTGCCAAAATCTTGCATGAACATATGGGACTGGTGCAGAGGTGAGAGGTGGAACTTTCCATACCTTTGAAGGCATCCCAGGTTGGAAAACTAGTGTTAAATGGAATAAGGTTGAAAGCGGAACATTGAAATGAAATAATAAGGTCTCGAACTGGAATAGGGACGAATGGTTTTACGCAAAGTCGAAAGTTGAGTATGTAGCATCGCCAATCTCTCACGCCGATTGGTCGCGAAGAGGAGGGGGGGAAGAGGAGGGAGAGGGGAGACTAAAACAAAAAATTTTTGATTGGGGGGGGAGATTTAAAAAAAGAGGGGAATTAAGTCGAAAATAGTAAGAGTGCAGGTGTACCAGTATTAAATGGAGGAATGTTCAAAAGGAATAGGGTCATATGGAACAGGATCTAAAGTGGAATAGCATCAAATGGAATAGTTAAAAAGCAACTGGAGATAGGAGGGACTGGGATGGCATCAAATGGAACAATGAAAAACTTAGGCCAGAGATACGGTAAATTTGTGCTTTAAGGCGTTTTATGAATTCTTAGAATTCCTTTTTCCAATGCAAGACTTATCAGTGTGGTTAATATGATGTGACCACTAATTTCCGTTGCAAATGCTCACTTTTCAGTTGGCAGAACACCAAAACAGAAGCCTTCAGTTAGGTAACAACATAAAATATTGTTAAAATAAAAATGAATTATAACCTAACCTAATCTACCTAGCCTAGCCTAACCTCCCATGTAGGAGGAAACATCAAAAAAGGAAAAATACCAAACCTTTTTAACCATAATTTTTCAACTTAAAGAACGTAGCCTAACCTCAACTAACCTGACCGAACCTATTTTTGAAGAATATTGTCGAAAATTTAGTTGAAAAAAAATCCAAATTTTAAAAGCATTTTTCAACCTAAAAAAAATAATAGCCTAACCAAGCCTAACCAAAAGTAACCCCTTTGTTTGCTTCATGGTGGTAAAATGTGTGGAAACCTTGTCTTGTGAATAATTTAAAGCACAATATTGTTGGTAAATTTGTGCTTTAAGGTGCGCTATGAATCCTTTGAATTTCATTTCCCAATGCAATGCTTATGGATTTGGTTAACATGATGTAACTACTCTTTCGTTTGCAAATGCTTACCTTTCAGTTGGCAGGCGAAATGACACGCAAAAAGTGTTTGGAGTTATGTAACAGCATAAGAATAAGGTTAAGAAATGCAATATAGCCTAATCTAACAAAGCCTAACGTCCAATGTTAGGAAAATTTGATAAAATGGAAAAATCCCAAATTATTCGTTCCCTCAGAATTTTTCGAAGGGAGAAACCTGACATAACCTAATCTAACCTAGCCTAACGCAACATTTTTGGAACAAAATTGTCTTGCAAAATTAGAAAGAAAATTTGATTATTTCCAACTTTCTGGTACTTTCTCTTTTTTTCTCAAAACCCTCCCTTACATGGGAGGCTAGGCTTGGTTAGGTTAGATTATGCTGAATTTTCTTCAAGACAACCTTACCCTGATTGTTATATGTCAACAGCGTCGTTGAGAAAGTTTGGTTATTAAAACTGGGTGAAAAATTCCAAGTACCTATTCCTATTAATTGGCGTGCGTGATTTTCAGCAAAATATTTGCAATCACCTTCTTTAGAGCTTTACACTTTGAATACAGCACATTTCGCCTGCTCATAATGTCTGAAATTGTGAAGGCGCAACCGTTTTGCTGAGGAAGCTACTCCGAATGTACCTTAAGGTAGGGGAGATTCAGTTGACTGGGCATGTAATTTTTAGTGGCGGTGAGGGCAGTACCATACTTGGTGGGCATTGGGTCACGGTCCTCCATTATTATTCAGGGGCGGATTTTTTTTATTAATAAAAAAAGTGGTTATGGGAGCAGCATTTCTCCGAACTGGGAGTATTTTCTATTATGAGGGGTGCTATCAGCTGAAGAACTCGTTGAGTGGGAAGTGGGAAGAGGTGCACTCAAATGTGCTAGAGAGCACCTTTTTCCTGTCAAATAGGAGCCACATGTCCATCAGGGAGCGGGAGCACATGCCCTCAATTTTCCCCTAGGTCTGTCAGTGGCGTGATCATGGCACCAGAATTTCTTTATTAAATGTGCGGATGTGAGTGGAACTAAAAGTTTGGATTGTAGGTTCCAAAAC
This sequence comes from Ashinkailepas kermadecensis, assembly GCA_034440615.1. Lineage (NCBI taxonomy): Eukaryota > Metazoa > Arthropoda > Thecostraca > Neolepadidae > Ashinkailepas > Ashinkailepas kermadecensis. Next base: position 151,656 of record JAOTOM010003427.1, read on the forward strand.
CTGCCACAAATTACCAGTGGCGCAGCCAGGATTTTCTTAAGGGGGCGTGACCCCAACAATGTCATGAAGTGGAGAACGCTTTTGCGCGGGAATCTCATCGATTTTTTCCGTTTTACGTGGTGAAAATCTCAACAATTTCTTGTATCATCCAGTATCTTTTTGTTTGCTAAGGGGAGGGGCGGGCCCCCGGCCCCCTTCGCTGCGCCTTTGCAGGTTGTTACTGCCTGCCCAAAGCTTTAAAAAATATACCCCAAAGTCAGAGTGCTGCCCCAACAAGAGCCTCAGCTCTGCCAGAGGGCACAATAGGTACATGACGAATGTTTTCTTATTGGTATGTTTATATGTTTGGAATTTATTTTGCAGAAGAGACGGTAGAACACCTGCTGTGCTTCTTCCACGAGTTGGAGGTCATGCAGGGGTCGTATCTTGTGAAGTCAGCTCCCTGCATCGATGAAAACATGTTCGTCGAGGAGGGCGAGGAAGTGTTGAAATTCAATCTATCAACGCAGTATACCGGCTACTTCCGTTAAGCGTTAAGTTCACGGTGTTCGCGCAACCCGTCCTCACGCGCTTCCCAACACGGCTTTGGCCATTCCGGAATATGTGATGGAGACGAACGTGTTTGTACAAGTGTCTACAGATGTGTCCTTTCTGGTGTAAGACGGGTTGGGGTAGTGCAAAGGGCTCTGCAAGTTCCGGAGGCTCTCCAAGGTCGTTTTGTTTAACCTAGATATTGCCGCATAGAAGTAATAAATGCGCCGCTGTTTCTGTGTCTCATGCGTTTGGAAATGTACGAAAGGGTTCCAGTGATCAGCTTTTATTGGAGGGCGACAGCATGTTAGGTATAGCCCGAAATATCTTCAGCGGATTGATGTTTATGGAAGAGCCAATGAAGAGAACAAGCTAAACGTCAGTTATAATCATTGGTTTTCTATGAGCAGCGAGCGGATTTTAAGTCATAGAACAGCTATTGTGCGAAGCGAAGACTATTCAAAGGATAGGCATGGGGCTAGGACTAGTGCCGAGGGGTAATATCAATCTTCGCACTGGTAAGAGTAGTAGCATGTAATGAGTGGAAGTATAAGTGATTGGCTTCGAAACTAGAGGACCGAATAATTAATCGAGGAAAAAGCGTAAGAGTATCGGAGTTGATCCAAAATTCGGCGCAGTGGCACTCGAATAGCTTACAGATTAATGGCAGGCATCGATGGACACTAACTGGTCAAGGGTAACTACAAAATTGTCACTTGTGTGCTGCGAATTATTGAAGAGAGCACCGCTGTAGGAAACTAAAAACGAAAGATTGACTTCTACATGAGGATACAGTACAAAAGAAAACCCCTAAGAAGAACCTTCGGTTTTACCACGAATTCGACTGCTTGGTTTTACAGCGTCGCCGATCACTCACACGGATTGATCGCGGCTGGACTCGAAAATTCCGCCGGTTGCGGGATTTGAACTGACGGTCTTGCAACAAAGAGTCGAATGTCCTGCCCACTGAGCTACCGCGACCCCTAAAATATAACCACCAAACGAGGAGTAATGGCAATAGAGTAGCCCGTGAAAGAAGGGTAGGTGTCGGAGAGAAACACTTCGATGAAGGGTAACAGCGAGGGAGTAACTCTATGATCTCGAGTTATCATGATGTGTAACTATCGGATGAAGGGTAGTGAGTGGAGAGTAACTCGTAAGTTAAGAGTAACTGATAAAGAGTAACCCTTAAGTTAAGAGTAACTGATAAAGAGTAACCCGTAAGTTAAGGGTAACTGATAAAGAGTAACCCTGGCACCAAGAGTGAAAAGAAAGGGTAAACCCGTCGTCCTGGTGTAACTGAACCCGCAATATGAGAGTTGCATAACCATCATGGTCTGAGGGGGTTGGAATCGGCTGCGTAACGACGCTCCGCGAGTCGAGGGTAAATTCGTTTCCCGTGTATACTTGCAGCCTCTCTGTAGTGATGGTAATCGAGCGGGTGATCTTTGTGCACAAAGCAATTGCTCGAGAGTGCATTAACTATTCGTCGTGAAATGTTCCATATATGATGCACTTTGGCGGACTCAGTTGAAATCTTACGTCATCATTCATTGCACGGTCTGATTCCATTTACTTTACTGTATGCTAATACACACGGCGGTCTTTAAACGTCGTTCTACCGATAACGAGAAAGGTAAGAAGTCCATGATGTTTTCCAGAATCCAATGTTATAATTGGCCTACATCAGCAACTGTGCTGCAGATTGGCGGGGACAACATGCATTTCTCAGTCGAATGGTGCATACCACGTTGCAGCCAAGGCTTGCTGTACTTGAATTCACAAAGCGCTTCTCGATTTTCGTGATGTTATCCTAGATAATGCAAATGTATTCACATTCTTCGTGCATTTGTCCACGGACCTGTGTGACCCAAGGAACACTACCCCGTTATCACCAAATGTTCGTTTAGACCACCAATAATTTCAGCATTTATTATGAGGCACAATGAAACACCCAAATCAATCCACACGCGGCCACTGCATCGATATATTTCCTCCAGCCCGAATACTTGTCAGAATACGGCATCCTCACCACTAGAAGTATGCACCCGTGGGAGTATGTATGTGCGGCCATTGCATTTCTCTGAACATTGGTTTGTGGGGTCATGATGTGGGTGGAGTCAATAGATAAGCTCCGCCCATTTAGTCCTCGCAAACCCGGTAATATACGCAATTGCGATATCATGATGAAGAACGGTGGTAAATGCCTCTTTGGGATGCTATGGCACGCATCAGAGCCTCCGTGTGCCCACAGGCACGTTTTGTAGCTTAAATCAATCAGAAGACACTGAAACCTCCACTTACATTTTGTGTCCCCACATACCCGGATAGATTCACATGTCCCTACAAACCAGATTCCGAAGTATGTCTGTGTGTATGTGTGTGTGCCGCTTCGACGCATGCCGTGCCAAAACGGCCGGGCGGATTTCGCTCAAATTTTCACACGTTATGCGCCGGTACGGGGGACAAACTATGGCGGTGGTTTCGGGTTGCGCGTGTCACGTGGGCACGTGCCACGTGCCGTCAACTGGGGTCATGTCGGGATCAGTTAGCCAGGGCCACAGCATATACCACAGGTCGCACGAATGTGAAACTTTGTGGGAACGCGCGCCCCATGGGGAACTGCGGGCTTTTGTGGTCGGCGGTCGCGTGCGCCGTACCGTGCAACCGCCAGGCGCGTGCATCTGTTTTTAGTTGGGCACCTCCACCTCCTATCAAATTTGGTGGACTTATAGCCCGTCACATGGGCTATCCGGCAATGTACAATTTGTAGGGGTGGGCGAAGCGTAGCGCGTGCCATGCGTTCATATTCGAGCAACACCTCCACTCCTGTTTAACATGGGGCTGCGACTTATCCAGACGAAAAACGCGACCGCCTTCATATTGGCGCCCGGCTCGGCTCACATCGCAGGGAATGAGGGATGTGTCACACTACGTGAAAGCCCAGTGTTGGCTACCCATTGGGCACAATTCCTGTGCGATCGAATCAATGTGTTGCACGTGAGCGACACCGACGTGATGGGAGAACGGGTTGCGCCGAATCGGCTTAGGTTTGGTTGGGTTTAGTTAGGTTAGTTTAGGTTAGGCTAGGTTAGGCTAAGCTAGGCTAGGCTAGGCTATGTTAGGTTAGTGTAGATTTGCCAATTTTGGGTGAACTCAGTTCAAACCTGATGGAGAGCGTAATGGCTTGAATCGATTTTGAACGCACCAACATGGTAGTGGGGTTGGTGTGCATCTAGTACTAGAGTTTCACTGTGGTTCTTTGACTGTTAAAATATTTAACATCGATTTCATTAATATTGCTCACAGTAAACAATTGTAAAGGCTGAAGGCAGTAACGTAGCACAATCAAGGCAAGACATACAATTTGCAAGTGAAAGTTCCTTGCCTTTATATTACATAGCCATGAATTATATATGGCTTTGTTCCTAGCTGCCATACACTTCAACATTTTCATGTATTTTGATTATTGAAACATAAAAATTACTGCCACCATACATCCGTTGCGTGACTGTAACATGAAATAGAACGTACAATTTCCACATTTCAAGGGATTTTCACAGTTGGCACAGCACACAGATATCCAACCTTTTCAGTGAGATCCCTGGA